>JAJLTN010000496.1:5505-66212 GCA_030568215.1 Lipomyces kockii | reverse complement strand
GCTTCGGTCATTCAGAAGGCGGTAGTTTAGGCGTCTCTGGCGGCTGGGTCGAGGACTAAGGGCCATATTTGTTACTTAAACAAGTAAAGAAATCAGCGATTTAGATTTGGATTGAAACAGAAGGCAAAAGGGTTAGTAAACGAAAAAAAAGATGGGAAAAAAAGAGAAAGGAAAAGGGGGCCACGGGCTCTAGCTGTATCCTGGACCTTTATCTAAAGCAGACTTGTTGAGATTTTGATAGAACACATAAGGACACGCCAGGTGATGAATCACATGATTTTATCGGTGCCGATATAGTATCGGGGGCCACAAAATCCGCTGATAAAATTACGAATAAATATCGGCAGACTTTTTATTTCGCCGATATCGTATTCGTAGCGTAAAAAGTCGCCGATATCGTATCGTCAACAGCCCTAGTTGTATTTAATCTCATTGAGAGAGCTCTGATACTAACGTCATTATAGCATTATCGGCAGTAATCATTGAGTTCGTGGTCAAGGTTAAGCTCTATAAGTTTCTCTATCATCTCTGCCATAGTCTCGCCACTGTGCGCACCTTCAATCTCCTTAAAACCCAAGAAAGTGTTCTTTTCAATGTTTCTATGAACTGTCACTCCGACGCTCCAAATAATCCCCCAATCGCACATTGACGACGAGGTCGATTAATCAGGTCAGAGATATTTCCAGAATTTGTGGAAGATCCGATCACTGTGTAATGACGACTTTTTATTATGTGACGGCATCATGTAAGGTGTCGCACGGGTATCGGACGGAATCTAGTTTATGTCACGTTTAGCAGGAAATGAATGACGCCTGGGTCTCTAAGTTCTCTTGAATTGCCTCTTTCGGCCCCATCTGAATCCAGCTCAACAGAATCACTGCACCATATAATATAGAACTACTTGTTGCTAACCCGTGGCCATGTCATTTCTCCTCTAACAATCGTAATAATAGTCTTATTGCTTACTTCATCTTGTTCTTTAAACTACAAACTCAGGTATACGCCCCGTCCAGTTTTGCATTTGTTCGATCAATAATTCATTAATTAGGTGTTTGCAACATTATAGATGGGCATGACAATAATAATTTTGCCGCTCGGGTACAAGTTGTTCTCCGTATCTCCTTATCTTCTTGCTCTCTATAACTCTGTCATCGCAAAATCCACACTCGTCTGTTCAACATTGACATTGTGCTGATCCGATTGGACCCTCAGTATCTAATGCCAAGTCGTCAATAGGGACTCGCGGGCCGTCATTTCGATGGAGATTACCAATGTTTACTTGAACATCCCGTCTTTGCGTTTCAGAACCTTCTGTCAGAAATCGCTCAAGGCGTGCTACCATAGCAGTGTCGTTCAATGCATTAACCCTCCAGTAGATGTTCTCCATCGACTTGTTCGGAAACTTGAAATCATCGGGAAGTAGAGCAGTAACCGTACTTATCACAGACAATGGGCCAACGCAAATGTGAGATATCGATTCACCTCTCATGATCTATACTATATCTAGTCCTCGCAATGTGGGTGGCCGACTTTTGGACCACAAGGGGATAGCCTTCACGAAGAGTTTAGGTGGACTAGCTTGTAATCCTCCGCCTACGCTGTGACATCATCGGCCGCAAGAAATTGTTGAGCATAATAAAGTTAAGGTTTCACGTGTCTTTTCTATTGGTCTCTAAAATTCGTCGTTCTAGTTTTGTGTGTTTTTGTGCTCAGGGTAACCGGTCCTGTAATATTTAAGGGCCGTAGGAAACCAGCCTGTTACCATTATAATCATAAGATATACACCCTGTTTCTCAACAGAAATGAGAGTACGATATTAGCGTAAAAGACACGGCCGCCTCTGCCAAAAGTTGGATCCGCTATCGCGTTTCGAAGCCCACGAATGATAGTGTCAGGCGCCGGTCTCTTTGAAACTCCATCTATATATTTCTTCATCCGAAATTTCAACAATTCTTTCATATCAATCTTGCCAACGGTAATGGCAGATATGATGACAGCATGAAATCAACAGTTACGCGGATCGTTACTAATTTGATGGCCCTTTCCAGGTGTTTTAATTTACTCAATGCAAATTATTCTTCAACAAGTATTCCGCTGGACGAACGACACGGAGACAGGGCATGGGATGCACTGGAAACGCCTCAAACTAGCGCGTGCAGCACTATAAAAACATCTCTCACATGTCACGAAAATTTAAATTAGACAAACACCCTCCACAAGTACAAGCTCAAGCCAAAAATTATAATATCTGTTCATTATTGCGTACATCCGACTCCATCTTAGTACCTGTTTCTTGCGTCCTTGCTCTTCCTGAACGACTAACTGATCCATCATGAGTAGCGCGCCTGCGATTCCCACGACACTAAACTACGTGACGCTTGACGTCTTCACATCTACACCCGTCGCCGGTAACCCACTGGCTGTAGTCCAGGCGCCGCTCGCTGTGTCAATGCCATTTGGTACTACGAGTTATTAAGGATATTGCTGAGACACATTCATCAATGATAATGAGGCTATTTCTGGCATGAAAGAGTTCCGGTTGACACGTTGATTATCCCCAAACGGCAAAGGCTATCCTTATCCTAGCCGCCACCATCAACGTAATTCTGCTTGTCCCTCGCCGGAACTGATCGTGTGCATTGTCGGAACCTCCGAACAACGACGATCCAACGATCAAGCTGAACTTTTTGTTCTAGTCATTTCAGCCAGCTTAGTAGTAATGATCCAGGATGTAGGCAGGCAATGACACAGAGTGAAACCCAATAGAACTATTTAGGTCGAGAATCAGATATCCCATGTGCGACTATATATGCATTTCGATTGCGCGCAACCCCGACTACATCGCCCCTACTTCCTTATTCTGTTGACAAACAAGCGAGGGATTCCGGAGTTAATTCGCTTCCACAGCCTTGCTTCTGCTCCGCGTCCTGACTCAAGTCCTGTCAATCAATTCCCTTCACACTGTTGAGAGAAACCCTGAGACAGACCCTTGTCAGACCAAGCTTTCAAACAACCTGAGCCTTGCCGGTGTAACCGGCCATCTCCATTCAGGCACCTTTTGATCCTGGTAAGCACGTCACCATCTGCTGATATTTTCTAGTCAGAAGCCCTTGTTGTCACCACTTGCCTTACAAAGGTTCCATCTAAGCTCTACTTATTTTGTCGAGAAGTCATCAATGTAGGATCGTTGGGAGCAAAGTCTGCTGCAACTTCGTTTCGGCACTCAACGCTTTGCATGCTTCGGTGAGGTATCCTCAAGCTCTACGTCGTCATACCTTGCTGGTCTGGTTTGATGTGAGTCCTTGTGAAATTGGACCGCCCATGGCCGAATGCAAGGAAGTCATATGCCAGTGCCGCTTTGCTGGCGCCGTAAGAAGAGAGAACGGGCACGCGGACGGCGCCGATGGCGTTGAATGTGACAACCATAGCCGGTGTTGGCGTTATGCTCGACTTGAGCGCTTCACGATGGCGGAGGTAAGATTGGGTGACCAAGACGTTGCCTCCATTGGTAGCTACCCAGTAAGCCGACAGTAGGCCGAGTCAACAGTATATATAAAGCCTTAGAATATTAATTTGAGAAATCTATTTTGATGTAGATACCGCTGATGTCAATGTCAAAAAATCGCAGCAACAGCAACAGCGAGCGCAACACAATGGTTGGAAAAGTACTCGCACCTTGGATACTTGATCAGCCACTGATTTGTTTTTGGGGGTTTCTAACCGTAGCTAATATATTACAGTACAGGAAACGCGACTGTACTAAAACCTTAATGTATGGTTTACATCACCTTCCACAAGCACGCCTGCAGGGTTAGGTCAGACAACTTTCAGGTTTTCTTCGTTCAGGAAATATACGTGCAATACTACTTTCAGTAACAACTTTGAAGACCCCATTCTTCGGTAGATTAATTAATCTTATCCGTGGAATTCGCAATTTATTTGATTGCCACCTTCTATATTTTAGTTTATCTGGACAGCGCAGGTTCACGAGGATTATGAAGCTCACAGCGGATCTGATCAACAGTGCCCAATCATATATCAATCCCCTCAATGATCGGGAGCTTACACTACGCGGTATGGCAAACATTGTGTTAAAAATATTTATTTGTGATTGGTTTTGACTGTGTAAATTGATGTAGGCCACAAAATTCCTGTGATTGAGAATCTCGGAGTGACAAAGGTCTGTTTTGCAACATTCATTGCCGCCGTATGATCTCGTGCTAATCGTGTCGTTTCGCAGGATCTAAACGACGCTATAGATTTGACAGACAATGACATCACACATCTAAACAATATCCCACGTTTACTACGACTACGCCGACTTCTCATTGCGCGCAACAGAATTACACACATCTCACCCACGATCGCCAATTCCGTCCCAAACCTCACCACGTTAATACTGACTTCGAATTCAATATCTAACTTGTCGGATTTGGAGGGCCTGAAAGAGCTGAAACAGCTTTCGTATTTATCCCTGGTGAATAATCCGATAACGAGACGAGAGGTTTGTGGTTTTTGAATATTTAAATCTGTTGAGAGACAAGAAGTTGTAGGCTGACAAGTCAATTAGCACTATCGTTCATGGGTAATTTGGAGATTGCCAAGCGTGCGGATACTGGATTATGAGAAGGTCCGACAAGTTGAGCGTCAAGACGCAGCGAAGCTTTTTGGTACATTCGATGATCCTACACCTCTGGCTACCAAGGTACGTGCACATCTGTGAATATTAAGACGGACTGCTAATTCGATATCTTAGCTTTCAACGACCGTCGCCAAAGCAAGGACTTTCGAGGTCGAAGGAACGAACGGTAATGACGCTACTCGCGCCAAGTTAACGGCGACAGATCGTGAGCGTATAATGGAGCAGCTACGGAACGCAAAAAGTTTAGGCGAAATTGAGCGTCTAGAACAGACTTTGAGGACCTTAGAACGGTCATAGCCACATCGGAAATGTGTCGCGGAGGAGCTGAGTTCGAGTAATGTATTATAGCAGTTATATACCAGATGTGTATATTGTTTGCAATAAATTCTAGATATGGAACTGAATGGTGGCGTAATAATTAAATGCAATTTCGAGTGTTGAGAAATGTACATTGGACTACACTGCTTCCTTTACAGTCCGTCGATCAATTCCAATGTCAGATCAGTCTAAGTAATATCCAATAAAAATACAAAAATGAACTCTACAATACACGTGAATTGCCCAATTCTCCAAATGACGTTCCTGTCATGTATCCAAATAGCCCGTTACTCACTGACCTACAGCACTAATGTGATGCCTAGAAGACCAGCAAGTGCCAGCACCAACGGACTCGCAGCACCGACCACTGCCGCAGTTGCGGCCGAAGACGATGTTGCCCTAGTGGAGGCAGATGCGGTAGTGCTAAGGGAGGTGTTACCGAAACCGCTAGTCGAAGTGACGGCCGACGTCGCAGAAGGAACCGCCGAGCTGGCTACGGAAGATTCGATTTCGGGTTGACTCTGGTCAGACACAACAGTAATTTCCTTAACATCGGTTAGTAATCCTATGCAGACAATAATAGCGACTTTGTAACATACGGTGTTGGTAAGTTCCTGGTCATTCACATCGTAAATCTTGTAGGTGGTCTGAGTGGAGTTAAGAGCAATCCATTTTCCGATATTATTGTTTCCGCTTCCACTCTTAAGCATTGCTTCAGCAGGACAATCAGGGAGCGAAAAACTAGCATTAAAGCTGGAGTCGATACTCTCGATATATGTGGCATTACAGTTGGACGATCCGGAGTCTATGAACGATTTGGAGACAAAGCTCGTATATGTCATATTAGCATAGGCCGCCTCCAAGTTAACATAATCTTGTTTCAAGGTAACAGATCCGTCGCTGCCAACTTTAACCAGCCCGTAGTTATTGTCCTCCTCGGAGTATTCGTAGACCAAACCACCATCGAAGACATGAAGCATGGACTCTATGTAGACACCCCCATTGATCTCGGTAAAGGTTCTCGGCTGAATAGCGTTGCAGCCAAATTCAGAGAAAAACAATGGAATAGACGAATTAGCGAATGTGGTCTCCAAGGTCCCGTATCCACTAGTCTGGAAGTCGTCACGACCAGAGCACCATTGATAAGAATTCAAACCATAGAAGTCTGAACGCGAAAGCTGCAGGGACTCTTCGTCACTATCACATTGGAAGTATTCCCACCCAGCGACACGGAGCAAGCTATCGTCTGCAGCGCTGTACCCAACCGGAATAGTGCGGTTGGCGTGAAGCGCAATATAGTTCTTGATGTCGCGTTGGACGGCACGAATATATGGAGGCGAAACGGAAGCTGAAGTAGCATCGTTGACAACTTCGTTGCCAGCAAAGAAACCCAAGAGATTGGGGTATCCCTTGAAGGCATCGACAATAGAGAAAACACGCTTTAGATAGCCTTCGTTGTACGAGCTCGCTGGGTCATCGCGCTGAATGGACTCTCCCCCAAGAGGACTGTTGACATCGAGTATAAGGTAGATTCCGACGGCATTTAGAACAGACATGCAGGCATCGTGGTTGAGCCAGGGGCCTGGACGCGAATGTTAGTTACTTCACATGCAGAACCTCATCGACCAAAAACGCGTCGGGAAGCGCGAGAAGTACGTACTAACTGTGTATGTCTATAAACTCCATGTCAGTGGGCTCATTAACTGCGGCCCTACGAAATAACAATACATACTCGAATGGTGTTTACGCCAAGTTTCTGAAGAAGGTACGCGTCACGAAGACACACATCCTCATCACTCAAAACATCTGAGCTCGCTGAGTCGCTGTAACCTGAAGACCCGCCTGGCTGATAATCGACGCCGACAACGACGAATGGGTCACCATTCGAGTCGACGAACATGTTTCCATCGATGGTGATTGGCAGAAGAGCGGACGCCAAACTAGAAAACGCGCAGAGCGCGACGAGGAACGCTCGGAATGAAGGGACCATTGTGGACTGCTCGTAAAACAAAGTCGAGAAATTGTATCACCCTCTCTAATTCGGTGTAGCGAAATGAGAGTCAAATTATTGGTACGGACAAGGTGGAGCGAGTATTTGAATCGGGCCGGGGTGATAAACGAAGAGGAGGGCACGCATGAGTTGTCGGCAGGATCTTCTGTTAACATCACGGACGCGCCGACGTTGCTGTGTTCGAACTTCGTGCCTTGAGCCGCACCCGTGTTGTAAGGGTCCTGGGTCCGATGCTCCGAACCACGGGTAAGGCAATGTCCGCAGTTTTTGCGCCTATTCTCGCCTGACCTAACCGTTTTGCCTCAGGCTGAATATTAAACAAGCCGTGCTCTGGTCTTACATTATTTGACAGGTGTACCAATTAACAAAATTCACAATGCCATTTTAATGCGATTACATCTCACATCACAACCGAATACATACATGCATATAAATATTTGACCATACATACCAAAACCAACCCGTCTATGCAGCTGAACGCAAACCCCACACAAAGAGTTCAAAATTACTAATATGTGTGCCCTATAGCTTCCGTATCCTACTTCTCAACCCGCCATTTGCTGAGATCAAGCATCTGGAGGTACTCCACTTTGCGTCGGATGAATGAAAAGAAGAACGCACCGCCGATGAGAATGCAGAGAATGTTGGTAATATAATAGCCGTCAACCTTCATATTGCAGATACCACCTACGTTTGTACAGCGCTGTTTATCGGCTTGCTTAGCGCACGAAAAAGGAATAAACGTCTCAACTTGATCAGGTGTTGCTGTCGCTGAGTCGAGTTCGCAAGTAGCTTTTGTGAAGAAATCCACTGCGAAGAGGACTAAGACACGCGGCCATTGTCCGCCAAGATTTGAAACGGTATTTAGGGTCTAACAACATTTAGTACTTAGTACTTCCCAAAAAAAAAACCGGCAAGACGTACGGTCATATATGTACCGCCAATTGCTGGATCGGCAATTTGGGTGTGGAAGGCATTAATGGATACAAACTGGACAGTGCTCATGAACGACCCAAGAACGTGGACCAAAATAACTAGGAGCAAGTAGAAAGGACCTGCTCCATTCTTGGGAAAGTAATAGACAAGGAACTGAGCCAGTAACGCTGAGCCCAGTCTACCGACAAACGCGTACAGCCAGGGACGCAGTGGACGATTGCCAACTGACCACTTCGCCGCATAGTAACCGAAAATAATCTCAAATGGAAAGTCGATCAAAACAGTTAATGCTAGGTCTTCCTTCGACAGGCCTTTCTCAAGGAGTTTTAGATTAGTAACCGCATCATTAGCCTGGAAACCGAACTTGGCGACTAGGTGAATGAGAATAAACAACTGGACGTTCGGCAGCTTTACAATCTTCCACATTGCTGTATAGACATCGAAAATACCGTTCTTTCCCATTCGAGTATCTCGCGTCTTCTCTTCGGTTTTACCCATAAAAAGAGCGATTGTCATGAATAAATACGCCCATCCCCAAAACTTGAGATAAGCACTCATAGAAAGCATGCCTGAATCCTGTGGAACTGTTCGGAAATATTTGTTTGCAAATTCCGCTGAGTTAAATGCCAGAAACACTGTGAAACTCAAGAAGTAGCCGGTGTTGAGGCCTATAGTTTGGGCGGTTGAGGCGTATGAGAGATTGGCATGGGAAAGTAAGGTAAGTGCCCAGCCGTCGACGGCGATGTCTTGAGTAGCACATAGAAACACCAACGTGAAAAACAAAACGGTTATTAGACCCAGCCGTGTCTCCGCCTATTCGTATTAGTCAAAATATTCGTCAAGTACGCTATTGGTTGGATGACACTTACCGTTTCAAGCAATTTCTCGACGTTTGATCCGAGCCATAATAACATAATCGAGCTCACAGTCTGGATAGGAATAATCCAGCTCTTCCTCCGTCCAATTATTGGAGAGTATATAGCATCAACGATTGGACTCCACAGAAGCTTCATGCTGTATGGATACGAAGCCAACGAGAACAGGCCTACTTGGCCATAGCTGAGCTTACTCTTTAGCAAGAACGGTACCGAACCCATAGCCAATCCGACTGGAACACCCTGTAACAGATACAATATACATAGGAGGGAGAAATTTCGGAAATCTGCCGGCGGTAACTGCCAAAGAGACGATGCGGCATCATCGTGGCCCCGTGACCGTTTGCCATTCTTGGAGTGGTTCAAGCCGTCCTTGTTGCTATCTTCGTCGTCATACTTGGGTAATCGTCCGCTATTCGACCTCCGTCTAGGTGGCAACGAGACGTGGTGTGGTCCGTCAAAATTCGAGGCGCCCAGATCGTCCAGCTCGTGTTCGGCATAGTAGGAGCTTGACCTGTCACGGGCCATGTTCGCCTTGGATGCTCTGTTGAATGGCTTTCGAGCGCGACGATGGGCAAGATTACTTGTCTCGTCGACCTGCGAGGTCATTGATCTGCGTGCCGCGTCTCAGCGGCAACAACGCGGGAGAAGGCGACGCGTAAGTAAGCCGGTAGGCTATGTCAGCGCGATCAGTTAATTTTTGAATGTCGAAAAGACAGTAAATTACCACGTCTGTATTCAATTGACTATTGTGGCCAGACGGGTACAGGGAAAAGATCAGGTCTGAAAATAGTTGCTGACTTGTCTGACTTACTGTAGAATCGAGGGCGGATGGTTGTGCGTAGATCCCGAGTATTCGAGAGAGGCCGTCCCCGGCGACTGGCGACAGACACCTTCGATAATTCCTGTAGACACGTCACCCAAATTGGGATTTTTTGGTGATAAGCACATCTGCGCGTATTTTGTGCTTTTGCAGCTGTATCTGCCACATAGGTCGAGCCCAGTACAAACCACTTGATTTCAAATTACCCCTGTCGTCCATGATCTACTAATTATGATTGATCAGCGAAAATAATAAATTTCAGTGTATATCACAAAAGCGTAGGCGATTTCTCATTGCGTCTAACAGCGGAACAGATCAAGGTGACAAAAGGAATAACACAACAAAGGTGAGTTTTGTTTATATCCAGAAGCTTACCCGGATTTTAGCAGCCAGGTTCAAGTTAATTTTCGTCTGGGAGAATTGGGAACACTTGAGTTCACTCCACTTGCAGCCCCAAGTCAAGTCGAGTTCAAAGTTGACGCACAACTCATTGCTTTGAATCCCGTGAAGTCACACCCTAGCCATGCAAAAGTGCGGTACTCCCACACGGTTGAGTTGGTGCTTGTGAGGGCTCACAAGTGAAATGCAAGCTGGAATTGCGCCTATCATGGTGGCGTAGACTGGGATACACTCCATAGTTTCCTTTGGGATAATATATGGACTGTAACTTTTCGACATTTAGAGTTCCGTAGAGATAAATTTCAGCGCGAGTCGGTGTGAAAAAGATATCTACGATCACTGTCCGTTTACATCCATCATGCCAAGACGAACAACTCGATCTAATGAGTTTAAGTAGCCGTTTATTACGTCTCTGCTCCACCATCGCTATGCATATATTTACTAATTGCCACCTTTATGATGTCAGCAAATCATGCATTTGCATGATTATAATTGATTGGAAATTTTCGCTTGGCCTTCTCGATATGCTCCTTTGTGGGCATTTGCTGCAGTCAGGCATGCCTCACGAATTAGTGAGCTCACGTTCTCAGTATGTGGTGCCTGCTTCCTGCTTATGGCAGCCTTTGTGCGTCTTTAGGAACATAAGACCCAGATGGCAATCAATACTGCTATCATCGATTTCACGTGCTGTCTTCTCTCTTATACTACTGTAACCATCAACGTACCCGAGCCTCATATCCTTCAAGTTTGAAGACTGTGTAGTCGCCGTTGCTGCTTAATGGGGATCAAGAAACTAAAATACCAAAGGTTATAGTTTCGTCGGGTGTCCAAGCATTTGGATGGTACATCAGCCCCAAAATCATATGCCATGCTCACACAAACACGAACATAATATAAAAAATTGGATGATAGATTGATAGAGGACTAGTAGACGCGTCTGAAGGTCAGGCGCAATTACATTTCAGTCCAGCAAATACATTTCAATGGACTGATAGTCATGCAGAATCCGACTCTAAATGTTATGGACTAATTTTGAAATCGTTGACTCAGGGTAACTGCCTGATTTGTGCTGGCGCCTGGCGTCCGCAGGCGAAGTCAGGGTTAGGGCAGCGGCATCTAAGATAGCTTGCTGCACGATAGCCGCATTTGGCCGAAACAGACGCAGGCAGATAATTCAGCACTTTTGGCCTACAGAGCAGCCGCGGGCGATAGCCGCAGTTTCGACCCGACCCGAACCCAAGCCTGGGCTCGTCCATCCTGGTCTCCTTTGGCCGTCGTGCTATTCTTCTCGCCCATCGCTTTCGCCAACTTGTCACCTGTCGACTTTCGACACTCCGTCATCGCATCGCCATCGCCATCGCCATCACCAGTCGCCAGTCGCCATGGTGACCCTGTCCGACGTGCGAGCAGCGTTCGCGCACCTGCCGTACTTGGCCGCTGGCAAGCGCAGCAGGAGCCTTCTCTTCTGGGTCTTCCTCAGCACACTTTTTCTCATGGCAGCACGCTACGCTATACTCGCCAGTTCCAACAGAGAATATGACTCCTACGACCTCAACCCGGCTACGCACTGGAACGGCACCGTCGATGCTCGTGCGCGGTCGCTGGCCGCGCGCGCTCATAATGCGACCCTCGGGTTTGGAGAAATCGTGTATATCAGTTTGCCTTCCCGCACCGACCGGCAGGACGCCATGCACTTGCTCGCTTCCATCCACGGCCTTGACTTGCACCTCATCCCCGGTGTCGATGGCGAGGCGGTCCACCCCAAGTCTGTGCCGGACGGAGGGACGCACTTGCGGCCGGCGGAGCTGGGCTGCTGGCGCGCGCACGCGGACGCGTGGCGACACCTGCTCGCCGGACGGCAGGAGACGATGCTCATTCTCGAGGACGACGCCGACTTTGATGTGAATATCCACAAGATTTTTGAACGCATCAGCACGCAAATGCAGCATAACAGATTGCGTGTCGTGCCGCCGACGGAAAGAGAGATCGAGGCTGCGCCTTACGGCCTTGACTGGGACGTCATGTATCTTGGCCAGTGTTCCGACTACGGCAGTCCACGGAAGGACCTCGCACAAGCCTTCAGCGATCAGGATGCCCCGCAGCGCGCCATCACGCATGAGCACTTTATCAGCATGTTGCAGTCCTTTGGTGTCTACGGCAAGGCCATCGGCAAAACACGCGTCATCTCGCCCTCGTACGGTCCGGTGTGCACGCTGGCGTATGCCATCACCCGCCGCGGCGCGCAGCGATTGCTTCTCAACTTGTCGTATCTGGGTCTCAGCACGGCAGTCGATGTTGACATGCTGAACAAGCTGCAAGCTGGTGCCATTCGCGGCTACACTGTCACACCACCGCCGTTTTCCGCGTTCCGACTTAACAACGAGAAAGACAGCGACACGAAGCAGCAACTATCGCCAGAGGAAATCGAGAAGCAGAAGAAGGAGAAAGACGAGAAAGAGAAGGATATCGGTAATATCGCGGGCACCAGTCTCAACATCAGAAACAGCGCGCGGCACGCGATGCTCGTGAACCTGGACCGGACAAATTGGGAGGACTACCAACGCGTAATACCCAGCAAGAAAGGGGCAAAGACTGCAGTTCCAGTCGCTGACGGGTCCGAGGAGCGCGTGGCTCAGTTCAGTGGCACGCCAGAGGAGGGGAAGGCAGCAAGTCAGGAAGCCGGTCAGGCTCCGTTAGAGGAGGTCACAGACTCTTCCGAGACACCTACACCTAGTGAAGCGGCCAGCAAGTCATCCAACCTATCGACTGATAGTAAATCTGAGGAGGCTCCGGCCGATAGCCAGAAAGAGAAAACTGGTGAGAGTCCCACGTCAGCCGAAGCGGCTACATTACCTGCAGAAAATACGGCGAAAGGGGCGGGTGACGAGACAAATCATGAGAAATCAGAAGAGACTACGGAGGACACGACTGGTGAGACAACGCCGGGGGGAGACAATGTTGAGCAGAGGAACGACGAACAGGAGACAGTCACGACGGCGGAAGATGTATCGTTAACAATTGCAACATGAGCGCTGCAGTGGATTTAATTTGGTGATAGACAGTTTTGTATAATAATAATAAGTTTGTAATATAAAGTATATTGAACATATATTGTCTTAATTTAGAGTACTTACTGCTGGGCTGTACGATTTTCCCTGAACAGGTGCGGAGCGACCATATGTTAATTTTAGTCCTGGGTCCAGTTGCGCGCGTGGGCATTACCGCTTGTGGGTCAGACGCTTATCAAGCTTGTCGGGTCGGTAACGTTGTGGATCCGGGTCGGCTCATCGCGACTCAACTCCTCCCAGCCGCGAAGTTTAAAAGTTCATCGCCTTTTTTGCCCCCTTCTCTGACTTCAGGCCTCATTACCACCCCGCGCCATGAAATCACGCATATCCGAGAAATTTAGTGGCTTGCTGGATTCTGCCAACGTTCGCTATCGCAAGCTGGAATGGACCGCGAGCGACGCGGTCGCACGGCTGAACTGGTCGCGAAGGCGAATGGTCGCAACCTCCGTCGCGATCGTGCTCGCGCTCTGCTCAATCGTTTTTCTCATTGTCAGCTATGTGCTGTTCTCCGACCTGGTACATCCGCTACCTTACGCTATGGATAAGACCACGCCAGCGCCCGCAATTAGACGTCTTGCTTCGCGCGCGCAAAACGAGACCCTGGGCTTCGGAGGCATCGCTTACCTCAGTATGCCTTACCGCTCCGACCGCCAGGACGCCATGGAGCTGCTCGGCTCTGTCTACGGCATCAACTTCACATACATCCCCGGAGTGGACGGCGCTGCCATCGTCGACAAGGCCAAGCCACTCCATTCGTACTGGCTCCGGGCGCCAGAGCTCGGCTGCTGGCGCGCCCATGTCGACGCGTGGCGCTACCTGCTCGAGTCCGACTTCGAGACCTTGCTCGTGCTCGAGGACGACGTCGACTTTGACGCCAACATCCACGATATCTTTGAACTCCTCAGCACGCAGATGCAACACAATCGCATTCGCACCACGCCGCCGACAGAGCACGAGAAGAAAGCAGCACCCTACGGCCTCGACTGGGACGTGCTCTACGTCGGCCAGTGCTCCGACCGCTCGAACGATGACCGTCTGGATCTCGTGCACATCTACGAGGACCCCAACGTGCCGTCCCGCTATGACACCTTCGACCACTTTGTTGGTCAGCTACAGTCGCTCGGCATCCGTGGCCGCAACTTGGGCAAAATGCGCGCCATCGCGCCGGCCTGGAGTCCCGTGTGCACAATGGGCTACGCCATCACGCGCAAAGGTGCAGAGCGACTGATACTCGATCTGTCCTACCGTGGGATTACCGCTGCTATCGACATTGATATAATCCGGAAACTCCAGCAGGGAATTATCCGTGGATATTCCATCACGCCTCCGTTGTTCTCGGCTTGGCGTGTCGACGGCGCGAAAGACAGTGATAACCAGGGCCTCGAGAAAGACCAAAGCGCGCTGGGAACGGGAAATCTCCGGGGATACAGTCACAGCATGAAGACGAGCGCGCGCAAAGAGATGGTCAAGATTCTGGACCTACATAATTGGGACGATGTCGACCACGTCTTCCCAGAGCGACCGAACCCGGCCATGACGGCCGAGCAGGAAGCGGAAGAGAAAGAGGAGGTGCGCAAAGCCGAGATTGAGAAGAAGGAGATAGAGGAGGCTTGGACTAAGCGGAAACTAGAAATGGCAAAGATTATGGAGCAGTGGGGCGGCTAGAAGTTTGTCTTGTATAGATTGTATAAATTAAAATGACATTTAACGTTGGGCTGTTAAAGATAGCATTTTCACGCTTGTATTAATATAATTGGCATATATCTGAATCAGGAGTTAATCTCGAACCGTCTGTACTCTCCGGCCTCAAGGACCCAGAACCCTGAAGAGAAAGGGCTGTCCTAGATGAACGCGGAGCCTGCAGACGTCAGCCGAGATCGTCCGAAAGGCCGCTGACAGAACAGAACAGAGCAGGGGCGACGCTGTGAATAGTGCCACAATGCCGGACACAATCCCCGCAGCTGTCCTGAATTACAGCCTCTGGTCGTCCACTACGGGGGTATCTGGACTTTGTCCAAGAATCTGGCAGGGCAGGCAGACGGTATAAGTCCGCCGCCTCAGTGGTGCTCTTAAGCCATAACTGGCATCCGAACTATTCGAACCTTACACTTAAGGACAGGCAAAGCAGTAGATGACATGGGAACAAGGGCTGCCCGTGAGCCACAGTCCAGAGTAAACAGCCTCCTCGTTACAACAAGAAAGAGCAGTAGATAAGTTGTGATAGCGGGCGATATTATTGAGAGAAGCAATGTAGAAATTGCGGGGAGATCAAGTAGAGGATCATTTCTTCGGACTTCATTGGGAGGGAACATGCAAGCTAATTTGGTTAGGGTATGAAATTTGTCTACTTTGCGCTAGTTTCAAAAAGGCTTACCGGGAGGTTGTGCCGTGAATTCCCTTAATTATTAAGGGAAAAGTCCAAAATACAACTGAAACTTTTTAAAATAATTATTAAACTATTGGTTTCAACATGTCACACCGAGGGTACCCGATATCGACCATTTCATCCTCTTATCATATTCCCCTGTTGCACTCGCTTCTTCTTCACCCTGTTCAACGCTCCCACACGGCCTCTCTGACATTATAACACAGCACAGCCATGGCGCCAGAATCCACTACAATGAAGGCCCTCAGCTTGACGCGCTCCGCGCCTTCGTCACCTCCGACCCTCTCTCTGGAAACTGTCCCCAAAGCGACCGTCACACCAGGTCACGTCCTCGTCAAAGTCCACGCATCCGCAATCCAGCCGTCCGACAAACTAAACGCTAAAGGCTTCTTCCCGCTGACATCCTTCCCGCGAATTCCGGGGCGCGACTTCTCGGGCACCATAGTCGACGGCCCGAAGGACCGAATTGGCGAGGATGTGTACGGGACAAGTGGTTCTACGTTTGGGTTTTCGAGAGATGGGGCTCATGCGGAGTTTTGTCTCTTTCCGGAAACAGCCGTAGTACGGAAACCGCGCACTTTGTCATATTTACAGGCCGCGAGTGTAGGCGTGCCGTTCACGACTGGTTTGTTGTGCCTTCGACGGGCGAGGACGACGACGGAAGATGTTGTTCTCGTGCTTGGAGCGACTGGCGCGGTCGGATCGGCTGCGGTCCAGGTTGCCAAAGCCATGGGTTGCAAGGTTGTGATTACGGCATCCAGACGTGACAGTACCGATGTGAACGTGGCGAAAGACACGGCCCTCGACGCCGTCCCTTCTCTGACGGGTGGGAAGGGGGTGGATGTTGTGATAGATACGGTGGGAGATATTGGACTGATGAAGGCGGCGTTGGGCGTGTTGGCGGTCAAGGGACGGTATGTGTGGATCGCCGCGCCCAGGGGAGGGGCCAGCACGGATTTGACATTCGACATGCTCCAGGCATATCGGAAAGAGCATGAGCTAGTTGGATGTAATTCGCTCAATTACTCTGCTGCGGATATGGCCGAGATGATGCGGGAGTTGCAAGGGTGGTTTGAGAAGGGCACGTTGAAGACCAAGGCAGACGAGGAGTTTGTAGTTGTTGGGTTGGATGAGGCTGTCGAGGCGTATGGGAAGGACGCGCCGGCGAAAGTAGTCGTTATTTCGATGGATAAGAAGTAGTCGTGATGCACGAGTGGATAGAATCATCCTGGTCTTTGAAACGGTCGTTCAATGAAGAGTTATCGGTCGAAATGGGGTAGCGAAAAAGCGATGACAGTGAGCTAAAATCAAATCTGTTGAGTTTCTATCGTGCAGTTTCTTGCTTAGGCTACAGAAGGTTTTAATAATAAAAATATATTTCGCAAAATCCAGTGAGTACATCGCACTGCGTAAACTCAAATTTTTCAACAACTCCCAATCCCATCCGCACTTAAGAAATAGCCAAAACTTTGCTTATAACAACTTTAATCCATATTTGGACAATACACCATAAATCGTCGATAGGTAGAAATAAAAATCCTATCAAGCTTGTCAAGTCCAGGATGACTTCATGCCATTGACGGACACAGTAACATGTTTTGTTGTGCCACCGACAGAGAACAGCTTGACTTGTGCACTATCATCAAGCGGGAATATCTGCGACGTGATAACTGCTTGGCCCTGGCCATCAAACACTTCGACCGAAGACCAGTCCAAGAGGATGTTGAGCGTGATGCAATCGGTCGATATCGTCGGCAGAGTCGCAATGAAGTGACCCGGGTAAGGGTTTGGCTGCCAGTCGACGAACGAGTTATCGCCAGACTTGAAGCGATCGACAAACACATTCTGGCCAAGGAAATCGTATCCGATCACGGTCTCTTGGGTATCAGTTGTATTAGAGCGCAGAATGACACCGAACTGTGTTCCACTTCCGCGTTTGAACTGTACCGTAAGCTTCATTCTCGCATTGTACGGGGCTGGCACATTTATCGCAGTCTCGCCTGCCCGAAGGGAGCTGAACTGGTTGGAATACAGCTTTGATGTGTAGAGCGACGACAATGACGATACTGGCTGCTGCACGAGTCGGACCTTGTTGTTGATGGTCTTGAGTGCCAGGGTACGTGGAACAGCCATTGCGCTTCGCCAAGGACTGGTCGGAATATTTTGGGCATAGGCCCAATTGTTCATCCATCCAATCACGGTCCGATGGTTGATATCTAACCCGTTATATGTTGCAGCAGCATATAAGTCGGGTCCGAAGTCGAACCAGTTAGCCTCGTCCTTGGGGCTGTCAGAAAAGATGATCTCGTCGACGTGTAGGTGGGCAAAAGGACCGGTGTTGACATCGGTGACAATAAAGTACGCCTTTTGGCCCATCCAGCCTGCCACATTCCAATTGCGCCACACCAGATCCTCAGTGTCGGTGCCAGTTTGCGAATGCACAACCTTGCCGCCAATGACAAGACTGAATGAAACTTGATTGTCGTCGGGAGTTCCAGCCGTGGCAGGATTGTAAGGATAATAACCACCAGCAATCAAGAAGCTAATGTATTGGTTGGTGATTGTGAACGTAGGGGACATGATGGTGCCCGTCGCGATGTCGCCGAAAAGGTATGTTGTCAGTACGCCTGCTCCTAGATAGCCCATGATATTCCACACCTGAACAGTCGACGCGTTCTGGGGACCGAGACCGGAAAAGTCACCGGTGGCATTCCAACCCAGTTCTTCAAACGAGGACGAAATCGACTCGAAGTCCTGGAACACAGTACTGCCAGCCGGGATCTGCGTGGGATCATATACATCCGATGGATCGGGGACAAAAGTAGTTCCGTTAAACGAACCCAAGATGTACTGGGTGCCAGATCCGGTGATAACACCACCAGGGTTGATTCCCATGAGTACGATCCACTTTTCTGTTTTCGTGTTGCCGTCCAGGTAGAGAGGAAACAATGACGGACACTCCCATTGTCCGAACCTTGCATTTTCCGGTCCAAACTGGGACTGTAATGTCCAATTCTTCAGATTGTTGGATGAATAGATAAGAAGAATATGCTCCATTGCCAGAGATGCAACCATAATCCATTTGGATGATGGAGCATACCAAAACACGAATGGGTCACGGAATTGTTGGTACTGGTCGGCGTACTGCGCAGGAGGCGATTCTATGACAGGATTGCCTTCATATTGGGTCCAAGTTAGGCCATTATCGTTAGAGAATGCGATCGACTGGGACTGCTGGCCAGCACGAATGACTACGCCGTTGGATTGGGTATGGGCCGTAGGGTAGTTGCTGGTGTAGATGGCAATCATTGGGGTGGAATAGATGACATGGCCACTGCGATCCTTGCCGACAGGAACGGCGAAGCCACTCGTGTTGTTAACATCGACAACAGCGGAACCAGAGAAAAACATTTGCAGGACATTCCCGTTGGAATCGGACTCACACTCGAGCGCAATTGGCAAATGCTGCCAGTGCACGAGATCGGTCGAGACAGCGTGTCCCCACGACATGAAACCCCAGGTGGTCCCGTTGGGGTTATACTGGTAAAATAGATGATATTGGCCATTGTAGTACACAAGCCCATTCGGATCATTCATCCAATTCTGCTCTGGAGTGAAGTGGAATTGCGGACGGTACTCCTCGGTGTAATAGGAGTGGACCAGACGGCCGAACCCAAGCAGCACTATGAAGACACAAGTCGTTAAGGAAACCATGGCTCAATTGCGGCAAGAATTTGTTTAGTTTGTCTACGACAATTATAATTACGAGCGTATTCCTCTAGCATTTGTATTCTGTTCGTGAGCGGGGAAATGACAGGCTCGGAAAAGCAAATGAGGAGAAAGGCCGTGCTTTCCAGGCAAAATGCGGAAAAAGCTCGCAGATTACTAACCATTGAGAAAAATAAAAAAAGAAGAATTCCATTGGAGGAGCGAGAAATTGCAGTACACTCCAAGGGAATGGTGGGAGGAAGGAGGTCAATGCAAAGGCAAGTGGCCGGAATCTAGACGAGTTTCCTGCAACCTCAGGGTCCCCGCATATCCGTATCTGAAAAGACAGCTGTTTAGATCGCCGCCCAACAAAGTTACTATGTTTAGACTATCGCAACGACGAATCTTGAAAGTTGGCGTAATCGTTGTTTAGGGCGGCAAAGACAAGACCAAGTGCTAGTAGCAAAGGAGGCGAGGGGGCAGCGCAATGGTGTCGGGGTAGTGAAGTTAGATCGAATAGAGTAACACAGTTGAGGAGGCACTCCTCTTACACTCTGCCCCGCATGTCAGCTTCCACATGCCACTTTGACTAAAAGACGCAGGGTTTGGTGGGTTAGGCTCTTTGATGTGGGGTAAATGCTGTTTGGTCAGGGGCCGGGGCCGACAGGCTATTATGACCCTGATGCTAACCCGGAGGCCGACTCCGAGGCTGTGAACCCGGATGCTAGAGCCAACATAACTTGCAGTGGTGTATCACCCTGCACCTCTATCCTTCTCTCAAGTGTGAGCTGGACTGCAGCTATTTGGGAGCTGGTAGGTCTGAGGGTGACAACTTGCCAAACCAAAAGTAATGTTCGGAAATGCAGTGGGCGGCGTCGCGTTAGTCACACCGGTGCAGCAGCACCAGCAGCATTTGAAGTTAGCTTACCGAGTTAAGTAGCCATTTTACAGGAAGCGGGGTAGATGACGGGGATAGCTGTCGATCGGCGGCGTAGTGTAAGGCTCCGAGGTCCAGCATTGTCTTGAACGATGAGTTATCTCTGGCCAATCCCCGGTCTAGCAAAAAAAACAAGCAGCGTTAGCTTCAACGAGTTGCCCCGCACTCTTCCACATCGAGAAGGTCGAGCGGATTGGACCGCTGCAAGTAGGCTGGACAACATACACTGCGTAGCTTTGCCGCTTCATTATTAGCCAGTTTGCGTTAATCTATCTGCTAGCTTTTGGCGTGCTTTGGAAGTGGGACTACCCCGCAGTACCAACTCTAAAGTGAGACACATGCGCCACGCCGATGCCGTATGGCGGCCCGAAGTCAGCACATTCACCAACTTTATTAGCTTTCATTAGCCACATCGCCGAGCAACACTTCAACCCCACATCTTAAGCTAATGTCAATGAATGATGACAAAGTTTATTAGGTTTTACAATGCGGAACAACAATGGCGCCGATGTCGCAATCAACTTACTGTGCAATTCCATACGCCCGTATGCAGACCTGCCCACACGACCCCACTTTGTGACCCCGCAGATTCATCGTATGATATCAGAGCATTGTTTAGAGTTGGACTTGGTTGCCCAATCCTGCTGATATAAAACTATAAGAACTCGTATTTCCAATCTCATAGTTTGTTTGCCATCCGATATTACTTTCATAGGTTTTGCCGCTTGTTTTACCGCAATGAAATTCGGTCTTAATGTTGAGAAGCCTTCTCAAGGTTCTTTCTGGCCTTCCATCATAGTCGCCAGTTTCGCATGTTTTGGCGGTATTCTTTATGGCTACGATACAGGATCGATCAGTGGCATTATCGCCATGGACCATTTCAAACATGTGTTCGCTACTAATCAGGACGCCAGTGGCAATCCTTTCCTTACATCTTCACAAAAGTCGCTGATTGTGTCAATTCTCTCCGCCGGCACTACAATCGGGTCGTTCTCGATGTCTTTTGTCGGTGAGATCTTCGGGCGTCGCATGTGAGTAATTTATCTTGTCAAGTGTATCGCCGCGCTTTTATGCTAATGTGCCTACTTAGTAATTTGATTATCGGATGTGCTGTTTTCGCCCTCGGTGTAGCCCTTCAGAGTGCCGCGGCTGCGATTCCTTTGTTTGCTGTCGGTATGTTTGTTTCTCTATGCTGTTGTCAACTTTAATTGACAATTTGGTTAAGGAAGATTTTTTGCCGGCCTTGGTCTCGGATTTATTTCTGCTGTGGTGCCTCTTTACCAGTCTGAGGCTGCTCCTAAATGGATTCGCGGCTCTATTGTGTCGGGTTACCAGTGGGCCATTACGATCGGTTTGCTGGTCGCCAGTATTGTCAACAATTCCACCCAGCATCGTACTGATACTGGAGCGTATCGAATCCCTATCTGCATTCAGTTTGCTTGGGGCTTGATTCTTGCAGTCGGTATGGCTGTCCTTCCCGAGTCGCCAAGATATTTCGTCAAGAAGGGCATGCTCGACGAAGCACGCAAGTCTCTCGGTCGTCTATGCTCTCTTCCTCCTGATCACGAGTACGTGAGCGAGCAGTTATTGGAGATCCGAGCAAACTATGAGTACGAGCTCTCGTTTGGCAGTACTGGATTTATTCATTGCTTCACAAATGAAGGTCGTCAATTATATAGATTGCTCGTCGTCACTACTGTTCAGGCCCTTCAGCAATTGAGCGGCATAAACTTTATCTTCTACTATGGCACAGATTTCTTCCAGAAGTCCGGTATCACTAATCCATTCATTATTGGCTTGATTACGAACATCGTCAATGTTGTTATGACTCCTCCCGGTATGTATGCAGTCGAGAGGATCGGTCGTCGTAAGCTTTTATTGGTTGGTGCCATTGGTATGTGTGCGGCTGAGTACATTGTTGCCATTGTCGGTGTTAGTGTCAGTTCCGTCGTTTCCAACAAGGTCCTGATTGCTTTCGTGTGCATGTACATTTCCTTCTTCGCCTCCACCTGGGGTCCTGTCGCTTGGGTCGTCACCGGCGAGACATTTTCGCTTCGAACTCGATCCAAGAGTGTCGCTCTTTGCACAATGTCGAATTGGATTTGGAACTTCGGTATTGGATTTGCAACTCCTTACATGGTCGACTCCGGTCCAGGCAATGCGAACTTGGGACCCAAGGTATTTTTCATTTGGGGTACGTTCTGCCTGTTTGCCGTTGCGTTTGTCTATCTTTTCGTCTTTGAGACCAAGGGTTTGTCTCTTGAGGATGTGGACGAGCTCTATGAGAAGGTTTCTAGTGCTCGTCATTCATCCTCATTTGTTCCCACTCATGCCTTGAGTGAGGATGCCAAGAATGCCGAGGGTATTGTTAATGAGGAGAAACTGCGTGGCGTTGAGGTTGAACATGTCTAAATTTAGACTGCAATTTGGAAATGCCTGTTGTCATTATGTATGTTGCGTAAAGCGTGATTGTTTCTAAGTTAGCTTTTATTGCGATTGTGTTGCACCATATTTTCGTGTTCACCAATTTGATTCTCGTCAAGTTGTCCGTAGTGACATCCTCGTGTTACTTCCGATCTCCATTGACAGACCAAGAGTGGCTTGCAATGTGTCCGTGACGTCCAACCAAGTATGTTTAAACCATTATTATTAGACTTTGGTAACACCAATGTTGACATGGAAGCACGTGATTTTCCTCTACCACACCTCCACCAAAACAAGGCGATGCGCTATTTTCACTTGACAATCGTCGGATACAAGAGTAGAACCGATATTATACTAGCAATGTTAAAACTATATGTTCGAGGTGAAGTATACACTAATATATACCGCCATTCTTCTTCAAAGTCGAACTAGTCCTCGTGAAAGATCTTGTTATATTCGTGCTCAGCCCAGCGAATATCGGGAGTAAGGCCGGCGAATTTCCAGACGCCGTCGACTCTGCGATAGCTCACAGTCGCCTTGCCATGGGCGTGTCCCTTATGCAAGACTTCAGTCAAACCATCATCTTTGTACTTCTGATGTGCGACGCGCATCTGGTGAAACCCCGTGATTTCGCCATCGCCTTGCGGACCCATTTACCAGCGCCGATGAAATGCGAAGTCTTGATGCGCGGGTTACCCAGGAATCTGGCGTTCGAGGCCAACTGGACAAATTCCCCAGCGGGCATTGCTTCCCAAAGCTTGGCCATCACAGCGCGGTAATCAATCTGCAAGCGGAAGCGGTCAGAGATGTGGGAGGAACAGGGAAACAGCTACGCACGTAGAGCGTAGTCGCGATGCATTTCGCCAGACGATCCCAGTCCTTTGTATCGAAACTCTCAGCCCATTCGAAGAGTGCCATTTAGCAATTGACAACTTCTGGAGTTTTGCATGTGAGTTTGCCAATCCCTTTTCCTCGTCCGTGTTACTCTCCGACCCTGTTTCCTTCCGCCATCTGTTTATGAATTTCCTGAATAGTCCAATGGGTAAAGTTGTGGCCAGGTGGAATATTCGTGTTCCGAAACTCAGCACCGTCGACGAGATGAGCCGAGGCCTGGGCTCATTCCTCGTAGACATAGGACTCGGGGTCATGGCGAAACAGCCACTTGGGATAACGCAAGCGTGCTTTCTCGGGGTTCCTGCGAAGGGAATCCCAGTCAGTACCTACGAGTTCTGGATGGGCTCGGGAATGCATATTGGACTGTACATGTCGTCTGAGGTGGCAGGCCTCGGCATCACACCCCGCGACGAATTCTTGGATCCCGGCAAGTTGACACACGACGAGTCGTGGGATCCTGACGTCGATCCAGATGAGGTCATTGAAGTTATGCGTCGCGCCATGTTGTCTGGTTCCGGTCCAGGGTCTGTCGTTGATTCTGACTGGCACCCCGTTCTCGAGGCCCTTGTACGTACAGCGCCCAGATGTAGCGTCATCCACTGGTCGCTGCTCTGGCGTAACTTGAGAAGCGAATGGGTCTCCAATAAGACCGGTCGAACAGTTCAGATCAGCGATGCGGCCCATAGCACCGTGCCCTCGTCCACCGCTGGCGGCACCCTGGCTCTCGAGGACGCCGACGGCCAAGATGGCCGCATGCCTACAGCTTGCGTGTGTCGGAAATGTGGTGCTGGGCACTCGAGTCTACAATCTCTTGTGTTACGAGCGCGCCGGCTGCACGCAGAAGACGGCCTTCGTGAATGCCCAAACGCTTAGCCACACATCCCACTGGGCTCCATGCCCAAGTCTTCTTTCTTCGACATCAGCTGCTCGGAGCGTGACCCGAGTCCATCAGCCGCTACAACTAGACACATACGAAGCGGCGCAGGTCGGGAAGAGCGGTTCAGGACTCCCCTTTAGTGAGGCCAATGTAATGCAAAGTTTGGAGTTTCCGTTCCGGCACTCGCCACCGAACGCTCTTACTTAACTGCTGCTCCGGCCAACCCCTCATCCCGCAAATGGAATATCTTCTTGACCTCAGGTTATCTGTAACTCTCGTGACCCAGCACTATCAGGTTCTCCACGCGCTTGACTCATTGCTTCGTGCCGAATTAGTTAAAAACAAACCGGTGTGGTGTGCTCCCTGATGGTATTCTCTGCACTTTCTATTAGGGCCGCAATCGCCCAATGAATAGTAGGATTTTCTGTTGATTTAGACAATAGACCTCCGGTTTTATACAAATGTTGGCACCAATACAAGGCCAACCGCTGATTCGGGTCCCAGAGTTCAACTAAAGGGGTTTGCGAATACAGCTCTCTACTACCGTCAGCTCTCCTTACGATGTCAAGTCGCTCGACAACTTCTGAACCGGATACTGTATTCAAACTCAATTTCGAATACATTACAATAACTAGAGCATCATTGTGCCCTTTGAAAGAATAACATTTTCAAATCACACAAATTCCAAGTGCTGAACTTTTGCCGATGCGGACACAAAACCATAAATGACTACTTCCATTGAAGCACACTCTTAGTATTCAAGCCAACGTTCAGCCCTGTGATGTTGAGAACTTGCTGACTTAAAGTCACTTGAGCTCCGTTAACACGACGGCCATTAAGATAAATAGCTTGAGGCGGGCTGGTTGAAGCATATCCCCAAACTTGCACTGAAGATAACTTCGGCGTAATATAGAACTGGTTCTTGCTGACTGCGATCGTAAGGGTGCTTCCACTCACTTCGAAAGATAGCTGGCTATATTTTGAATTGACTGAGACACCATCATCGACATAGAGACTTCCAGACGACATCCCATTGCTATCTAGAGCCGCAATCAAGAAGTAGGGATTTTGGGTTGTATTGTACGTTGTCTTCGAGGGATATTGTGCCGGAAGAATAACGCCGCCCTTGACATGAACGTTTATGTATGTCAAGTTTGCATCAAGCGTCTTGTAGCCTGCGGAAGTCGACTCCGCGCTTCCAGTGTACCAATCATACCATATGCCATCTGTAACAGAGAAAGTTAGCTACACTGCTATTTACCCTAAACAAATTCAGTAGCAACATACCTGGGAAGTAACCTGTAACACTAGTTGCGCCTTCAGTCAAAACTGGCGTGACCAGTAGACCATTGCCCAAAGTGAACTGCGTATCGATGTCATATGTGTTCGTATCCGAAGGATTATCCCAAAAAAGTGGCCTGAATACTGCATTTCCTGTCTGTGACGCCTGTTGCATGAGGCCGTAAAGGTATGGCAAGAGGGTATAACGAACGGTGTACGCGTTCAATGCGGACTGCGTGACCGACTCCCACAAGAAGAAAAATGAATCGCTTAAGCCTGTTGCGTGATGATGACGGGAAAACGGATAGAATGCCCCAAGCTGTGCCCAGCGGTTACAAAGTTCTTCGGTGGTCTCATCATTAAAACCGCAAATATCGGAGCCTACCATTGGTATGCCAAAGAGCTGATTAGACATAACCTGAGGAATAGACAAGTATAGATCATCCCAGGTAGCGGCATTATCTCCATTCCACTTCTGTGAATAATGTCCGGTACCGGCGAAGGATGAGCGCGACAAAACAAATGTTCTCTTGCCAGGGTTTAGAGCTGATAAGGCATTGTGCGTATGAATAGCCTCGTAATGACCGAAGAGATTATGAACATTATACTCTGTGACGCCCGAGTAATGAGTGAGGTTCGTGGATAAGGTGCGAGTGTTGAGACCTGTGATACCCCAAGCACCATCATTGTTGATCTCATAGGCAGGCTCATATCCTGGAGGAGTTACAAAGTTCGATGCCTCATTCATATCTATCCACAGGCCATCGAAGCTGTCGATCTGATGGAACTTCGTAATCTAATATATTCGGAGTCAGTATATGATTGATTTGGGCATAGAGACCGTTATCAAGAAAGAACCGCATACCTGGTCGGTCCACCAGTTGCCAGACTGCGGATGAAACCAATCTGCCCATACGGTAACACCAGGCCACACTTGACCAAACTAATAGTATTGTGGGTTAGACAGAAAGCCTCACTTCTAATATCAAACAAAGCTTGGAACTCACAAATAAAGTACCATTTGGCCATTTAAGAAAGATGTCACTTGACAAGCCATCTTGATAAGGCCGGTAACCATTGACTATAGGAATACCGGGATCCACAATGGGCACATGATGGAGATGCTCCTGGTGAAGCGTAGCCACATAAGCGTTCCAGTCCCAGAAGCTGCTACCAAGAGTGAAGTCATCGTATGCATTCATATAGTTAATGTCGGCCCATACGGTATCCAGGTACAATCCTGCTTGCTGAAGCGAGTCAACGGTATCCTTTATGCCCTGAGTAGAGACCCAGGTGCCTCCATATCTGCACTGATGAAAGCCAAGCGTCCACAGAGGAACAAACGCTGGTTTCCCAATGATGGATGTGTATTGATCAAGAGCAGCAGCTGGGGTAGGTCCGGTAAACACGTAGAAGTCCAGCACACCACCGATCACACGATACGTGATCTGGCCTGGTACCAATGCAATGTCCATGCCATTCGAATTGCGAAGGAAAACGCCATGGACCATTCCATCTCGCAGTTCGTAATAGACCGGATGACTGCCATAAGCATTATTCTTCCTCGTGGTACCCTGATCAAGATTCCAGAGGGTCTGTAAAGTAGTGTCAGGCGAGCGACGGAAGGAATCAGCCATATCTCCAAGTCCATAAATATTAGCATTCTCAGGTAGGACCGAAGATATTTCCAAATATTCATCCTCAAATATCAATGATGGAAGGCCAGATACGCTTGTATCAAACAAGACTTCTCCAGATGGCCTAGACACCTTGAATGTGAAAGGAGAATTGGTGTATGAGACAGAGTAAGACTTTGTGGTTATGGATTTCGAGGGGGTTCCTTCCGCCACAACATTTGCAGGAAGCTGCCATCGCTTATTCGCGGTGTCCGTGATCTTGATGCGAACGAGGTCTGCCGAATATGGAGTTATCGTCACGGTCAAATATTTCACATCAGGCGAATATAAAGCACACCCGTTTCCATTGAGAGCCAAGTCAAGGTTGGTAATACCTTTGGAAACTGAAGTGTGAACAACGTCGTAGCCAGTGCAATTTGCTGTCGAGCGAGGAGCGCCATTCGCCACCTCATAATACTGACCGTTGTTGTCATCGGTATATGTTGCTCCGGATTCCACTAGCTCTAGGTAAACGTAGAATTTTGAGATACCGTATGGACTAATGGCGCCGGAGAAAGACCAATTTCCGTAAGTGTTCTCGGAATTTTCCCACTGCCAGTGCACGGTGATAGTAGTACCTATAAGCATATGTGAGAAAGCAATTATTGCATGCATCTGTAGTAGTTATATACCGGTCATATTCCAAACCCCGTTGTAGGTCTCATAGTAGATATACGCGTTCATATTATCAGGATAACTTTTGAGCTAAGCAACAAAATTGAAGATGAGCATTGCAGAATTGATACTAAGGTTAAACGGAACTAACCATCATTGAACCACTGAGAACATAATTATCGTAAGTGTACGTAACGTTCTGAATTGCTGACGGGTCATCGACATATTGGCCGCGAGATTGCCCGCAAAGACAACCAAGCACCAAATAAATCAAGAAACATGTCTTCGACAGTCCACCGCAAATGGTCATTCCCGGAGTGAACCACATAGCATGCAAATTATATGGCGTTATCTGGCTCCCAACGACTGGCGATATCTCGGAGTGGGTATCGTGACGATGAACGACCGCTGCAATTCCTGCCGCTTTATACTCACGACAGTTAGTATGAAAACCATCCGAGAAATTCTCCGCAAGCGGGGTCTAAGCGAAGCGGGGTCAAAGATCTAGGATTCTCGGCGCCCACATGTTTCAGTTGAGTGCATACCTGTCGGTCAAGTCCAAGCGGGATAAATCCAATAACTTGCGTTCGTAGCTGAGATCACATATTTTCGGATTGCGTCGGATAAATTCGCTCAGCAAGAGGCTAACTTGAATGAGCTATGACTATATGTGCCTGTTGAATTGTCGGCATCTATCGAAAGAGATTGACAATGAAGAATATTAAGGTTCGACAAAATGAATGACTTCGGATAAACTAATCATCTTATGGGCAAGCAGTACATGCATGCTGTCGGCTACCGCCCCAACACCTGTCATCAATCATGATCGCCGAGTGTTATAGACAAGGCGGGTTGGAAACAAATGGGGTTAGGGGAGCACCACCTCACGATGGACGAATCCATTACGTGTTTAGATTTACGGCAAACATTTTGCCCGTCAGACCGGAACATACTCTGCGCATCAGTCTCATGTAGGAACTCATGTGTGATTGGAGATAAAAACAGGCCATATTACGCTCGTTAATGAGTGCTAAATTTCCATGCCAGTGCAATCATAAGGGACCACAGTCGTGTGATGATTGCAGGTGACGTAGTAAAAAGAGAGACGGTTCAGGAAACGTATTCCCCGCAGCAACTTGCGTTCGACTGTCTGCGGCTTTCAACTAATAACTGCAGGAAATGTCATCCGCGATGGACCGGCTATGTTACTCAGTCGAGTTGCACGATGCTAGCCCATCCCTGAATCAGTGATCGGCTAGGGTCAGATGACGATACTCAAGAAAAGGTGGATTATAATGTGGTTTACATCGTCCCATACGATCCAGAAACTAAACGTGCAAGTCACGGAGAGCCTCAGATTACTATCTCGAGTTATGACGAGTACAGACGAACTTGATTCTCTCATTCACAGTGACCAGACTCAGGTTTAGGGTGACAATACCGTATCGCGCTACCTCTGCCTGTAAACTTGAAGCAACTGTCGTAGCTGAAATTTGTCGCTAACCTGGATGATCCCCCGCAAGGTGCAAGGGGTAAGTTGTTGCAGAATTGGGTCAAAAATGGGTGCTTTCGTGTATTTTGATCAGTTCGGCAGCATCACTTAGTGACTTCCAAGTTGGGGTTAGTAGCTCGGGATGAAAATATGGATAAGCTCTCCGGCTAATGACTGTAGATGCTCGGGTACGGATGGTCCAACCAAATAAACACAAATTCGGCCACTCGCCAAATGTTCTGGCTGCATCTTTAGACACGACAACACGGCATCGCGGAGTGCGGCACATCGTAGGTTCTCCAAGGTACGGCTGTGGCTCAAACTCAGATCTCACACGCAAGTATCGCGTGAATTGGCAGTATCAACCGATGGGTAGCGATCTCACGTTCCAAATACCAATAGCTAGATGAACGTCGTGCATTTTTTTGCAAGTACGCAAACCTTCGCGGGGGCCCCAGTCAACCGACCCGGCCCCGATGCCATTGCAGATGTTGGGGCGCTAGTCCAGCTACGGCGATAACTTAGCACTGCTATTCAGCTAACGATAACAAAGAATTTATTGTACGTTGGTTTAATGCGCGGGGAATGTGCGAAGCAGTATCAGCACCCATGCGCCGACAAAAGCTGCCTGTTATTGCTTGTGCGCCAATGTGTGTCGGTAATTTAGATCTGCGTAGATCTTGCCCGAGTTAATACGGGGTCTCCAAGGCCTTGCTAACTAATCATTTTCTAGGTCGGTTTGATTTGAACTGTCCATCAGTAGCTCGGTGTGAGACGCTAACTTGTCACGGAATAGCGTTTGTCCGACCCAAAGCGGGGTATGATACAGCAGCATGCTTGGCGATTGGCACGTGGTGCAGACTCGGAGCGGTGCCGATCTGGAATTTATCCGTTAGTGTGGCGCATGACTGCAACAATAAACGGCAGTGGCCGCGCCGTTTGTCCAGCCTAAAGTGACGCAGCCGGTCGTCGCGTTTTCTATGGCGCCGAAATGCGCATATGTAGTTAGTGGCAGTGAATTGTGAAGGTTCCATAAACGGCCTGTCCAGGGTCGACAAACTGTGCACAAACTACGGGGAAAATATTTAATTTTGATTTTGCTTGTTGTCAGGGTTCTTCGCATGAGTCAGACTGTACCCTGAATCCTATATTTGTACGTAATGTGACTGACGTGTGCGTTATTATATAAACAGTCTTGAAGGCGTTTCCCGTGTGAGCAAAACTAAAAGTTGTTACTCTTCTTTGTGCTTGAATTGCGGGGAAACTTGGGTTAGGGTGTATGTGACGCTGCCAATGCCATCATCGTAGGGATATTTGAGAGCATTCTCATCGCAGGCGCGGTCAAGAAATTATATGCCTCTTGCATGGACTCAGGACAATGACGCTTGCGTCAATAAATCAACGAAGCGGGGTCGCCGCAGATTGCCTTCAACAGTAACTAAATCTGTCTACTGCCCAATATGATCGTATCACTGGAATATGCCATATGTACTTCCCAGTGCTCTGATCGGCTACCCGATCAATTGGATTTGTCACCTGCAATCATTAGCGAATTGACATGCGGGACAGACACTTGACATGGGGACAGACCCTTCCGGAGGTCAATGAGAAACAGTATATTCATCCATGTGTATCTGCGATAGATATTTACTATAAATATTCCCTGTTTGCGTTCGCGCTGCTCTACCATTATCTCTGTCTTTGTTACCTCGCTGAAATGTTGAAATCGAACATTATACCGTATTTTACTTTAGCTATTGCCATTGCTCTCGCTTGCGACGATGCCACTCCTGTGCAGCGCAGAAATAGGTTCCGTTCGATCTCTAATTCGGTGATAGGCCAGCTAATATATTTACACTTATAGTATGATCGATGCAAGGAGTTCCCCCAATTTATTTGTGTGGAACCACGATGGAGCCGTGGAATACCAGAATACAAGTGCTGTCGCAAATGCTAACGTGCGCGGCTCCATTTTCTACTCCACGACCATAGCTCTGAAGAGTGCACCCAATGTCTTCTATACCTCGTTTGTGTACATGAGTGTACCACGTGGCGGGAAGGGAAAAGGGGATTATTCCACCCAAGACGGTGCAGAATACTCGTCTTCGGCTGAAATGTCAATGAGCTGGTCCACATTTTTGTACGGCGAAGACGTCTGGGTTTACGTCTCCACTATGGATCCGGCAGATACCATCTCATCAGCTGATGATGTCACAATACGTCCAACCAGTCTAGGCTTTACCAAACAGATGGTGAATTCGACAACAATTGGAATTCTCGTCCCCTATCAAGCGCAGGGTTATGGGTTGGAAGACTTGGCTATGTTTTAAGGAATCATAGATAGGCGTTAACAGCTTTAAGATTCTCGGTTGAATTCGACACACAACTCATCACAACGTACAACACGTTGTCTGGGTCTAGCTCTGGCACTCCCTCTACAACACCAAGGTTCCAATGGAGTGCCCGTTCATGTTGAACCCCGCAATTCACTGTTGATATTTGCTGAGGCGATACCTACCGGTAATTTGGCAACAGTCTTGATGCCCTCATCTGGCGACATTTATTATCCACCCACAGGCTCTCTAACTGGTTTGGAAAATATCAATCACCAGATCATTTACTTTCAGCCAGGAGTATATTACATGGGGTCAATCTACGCCCCGACGCTTTCTACTGCCGTGCAGTGGATCTATCTTGCTCCAGCTGCATACGTTAAGGGCTCCTTTGAGTTGCAGGGTGGCGCACCCTGGCTGAGAATTACCGGGTTTGGAATACTATCTGGTGAACAGTACACGTACATGCCTGACAGAACCAACGGACTTAATCATGCTCAGACGGACACATGCGATAGTACTTGCGGGAGGATGTTGCAATTTTTTGTGTCATCAGGAACAAGCCCGCACCTTGACCTGAACGGAATCACGCTTATGGAGCCTCCATTCAACTCCTTCGTTGTCTATGCTAATAGCGACTCGGATTTGAACCAGTTCAGTATGTCGGTGGCGTCATATCATCAAGTTGGAGCCTGGTACTGGCCGACAGACGGCCTCGAGATTTACGCCAACAGCATCGTCGAAAATTCTTTCTTCCATTCAAATGATGATTTCATGAAACTGTACCACAGTGACACATCATCAAGCAACATTGTCATCTGGAAGAGCGAGAATGGACCGGTGTTTCAATTTGGCTGGGCTCCGCGTATTATCACAAATGTAACAGTAAATGACGTTGATATTATTCACAACCGGATCTGGTGGGAAGACCTAAAAGTCAACACATGTCTTATTAATCAAGCGCCAAGTGCAACCGAAACATCGTCAAATACTACTGCTGACACTACCCAGACGATCCAGGATCTCACTTTCAACAATGTCCGCAGTGAGGGCATGAATATGTGCTTCATCCGCATATGGGCCCTCTCGAACTTGAACAACATCAATGTGAACAACATGTGGATCGAGTCATGGAATGGCTTGCCGGATTCCAGCCAGCATAGCGTTTTTCATGCTTTGTATAACTCGGTTAGCAGTCAGGTTACCGTAAGTAATGAAGTCACTGACGGTCAGGGAATGGATCTTTCAACCTACCAGGTATCAACTACAAAGGTCACAAAGCCTGCGAATAACTGGCAGGACACGGCAGTCGGCCGCCTGAATTTCGACCGAAACTTGTGGAATAATTGGAATGCTTTTTAATTGCCAGAGAACGTAGCGCCGGCTGTAAGTGGAATGCCAGCGTTACTGTGCCCAATGTATTAAAATAGAGGATTGGTGATAACAATCAATCAGCATTTCCATCACCGTAAATAATGCAGCTAGCTGGAGAGAACAAAATCGCGACTCCTCCTGCGTTGCTGGGATCTCGAGCGTACCTAGACTGTGGCATAATATCAGCCAAGCCGCGGTGGATACCAGAAACGGTATCGTATTGCACTCAGTCGCAGTCAATAGATTCCCAATGACACCGGAGTATCATTTGAATTAGCTATGTCTGTGCTTCATCACGGCAGGCTTCTCCTTGGCACATAGAACATGGGATAATGTACAACCGGACCTTCTCAAATAGCAGAGATAGCTACGTTATGTATTCTAATCATATATCTGACGACAATTGATCTCGTTCCCATCCTCGCAGGGTACGGCTACAGGACGACCCTTAGTTCGGTCATGTTAATAGGCTATGCAACAGGAGTTTTATCTTGTACGCGTATGACTGCAGTCTCCAGCATTAATGCCTGAAATGTGTCCTCAAACCATTCGCGTTAGAAGAAGTTCACAGGTGTAACTGAGGAGATGGCTGGGAATACAGTCTCCAAACACAACGTCACGACGGTTAGGTGATATATCGGACCCAACATATTCGCCATCTTCCCAGATAGTCCATAATTGTCTTTAGTTAAGCTTGGTATAACAGAGGACATTATATATTCATCACTTACAAAAGACTGTGAAGGTTCCAATAATGTCCCTGGTGCACACTCCCTCCTCATCCTCGCAGGGTACGGCTACAGGACGACCCTGCTGACCTTCCCAAACGGCGGCACACCGTCTTTTTCCAACGGCCATACGGATGCTGTGTTATTTGGTGATGGAAGTCATCCTCAGCTTCATCTACCACAGCATTTGCCTCCTCGTAGGACCCATAATAGCACATGGGTGGCGCCTCTCCACGACTCTCTTCATGACCAGAACGACAGAATGACTTAAGGTATACACGGAGCCCGAGTCATCGACAGTTCAAATAATGTTTGCGAGTATCTCAACTAGAGTCAGCTAGCATATACATGTTTAGATTCGGCCGGCATTCAGGCTACTTGGCCAGCCGAACGGGGAAGCTAAAGTAGGAGCGCCGACACGAACTAGGACACTGAACGCCGACGCGTATCTTCGTGCGACGTCGCAGAAGTCGCCTCCTCAACATGTGAGGTTCATAGGTGATCAGGCTCTCGAAAAAGTTAAATGCGAGGCTTCGTCGAACCGGGAGAACTAATGTGCAAAGCATCGGAATATGGGGTGCCATCCCAAACTAGTCAGAGTTCAGAGTCTATTAGGATTCATATCGTTACCGCAATCATCTCAAAACAATTTCATGCATTTATTTGTTAATCTAGTTCTGTCATGTTTTGTTTCTGGTTCGACAAAGTGAGCAGATTTTCCTACTATTGTCAGTGGGACTAACAGACGCTACCGTTGGCGTTGAGTGGTTACGGACTTACGGTACAAGTGCGCAACGTTCTGTGTTCGTCGTCAATGTAGATGATTAATCTTCCCTCCAGTACTCATTTGCCCTTCATAGACAAACTCCTTGCAATCCTCGAAATATTTTCTGGATGGCGTCTGCTGAACGTCCATTGCTTCCGTCGTCTGTCATCGAAGCTTTCGAGTCAGAAGGGGAAGTCGTCGCTGCTGCTAGCGGAATGGGAACCAGTTACTTTGTCGGGAACGCGGTGTTCAAGCACGTGGCACCTCAGGACGAGGACCAGGCAGCATGGTGTGCTAGTGTATTTGATGGATTGAAGGTTGATGGGGTTCGAATACCGCGGCCATTGTTATCCTCTCAAGGCTATTATGTCGTTAACGGATGGAGTGCATCAGAATTTGTATCGGGAGAAGCTGGTCCACATGATGATCGGTGGGAACAAATATTAGCTACGGCTCGTGCTCTCCATAAAGCACTTTCGGGAATCACCTGTCCCGACTTCATCAGGCATCGAGTCTCTCCCTGGGCCACAGGTGATCATGTCGCTTGGGACGAAGCAACAATCGAACCGCTCGAGGAGCTTCGGCAACCTTTCGAAAGATTAATTTCTTTTAAGCAGTGTATCGATTACCAGCCATCTCAGATAATCCACGCGGATTTAGCGGGCAACATCCTTTTTGCAGACGGCTTCGATCCTGCAGTTATCGACTTTTCACCGAGTTGGCGTCCCGCTGCCTATGGCGATGCTATCGTGGTAGTCGACGGATTACTCTGGTATGGCGCTGGAGAGACGTTGATAGATCTGGGTAGTTCTGGAGACGCCTTTCTTCAACTTCTTGTGCGAGCTCTACTCTTTAGACTCATTGCCTACAATGAACTGGTTCGTACACAGCAACTGCCGTTCTCTCAGCTTGAGGTTGGACGGTTCAATAGCGTAATGGATCTTGTTGAACAGCGACTCATTGGGAGGCACGTTTAGCAAAAAAAAATTGTACCATTTTTGAGGAGCTTGAGGATGTTGGCCTCATAATTCTAGAGCAAAAACTGTGCATTTGCTTATCCGGAAAATGGAGCCCGTGGATAATCTACAGGGAGAAGGACATCTCTATACTATCAATTTGGTGCTGCGAATAAATAGCTTGCCCCGCGCACTTCGGCTGCTCCGTGGAGTTTTGCACGAACCTCCTGGATGGGAATGCTGGCTGAGATTGGAGTAATTGACTTCGGTTAGTGTAGGGTTTTGGCGGTATTATCTCAAGGACGAGTGATATTAAAGAGACAGACGACAGAATTTCAGTTTTATAAAAGAGAGGTCCCTTGAGACGAAGGTTTTGTTAGGGTGGCAAGAGACCTGCTTCTTCAGCGCAGAACAGAGTTTATCTCTTTCTCGCTGAGATCAATTCATTCTTATCATTCGAATTTCGAAAAATGCGCAACGAGAAGTTCGCTTAAACCCCCTTGGTCCGTTCGAGCCAAAGTTGGAGCGTAACGAACAAACTGACATGCTCTATTTTAGGTATAGGGGGAAGGCAGCCCGACATGGGTTTAGGGTCATTCTCTCGTATGGGATCGTATAGCTCGTATTGGGTGCGTCCCTAGCAAGCTGGTCGTAATCATCGGAAATCGAAAAATATCTACAAAGCCATTTGTTTTCCGTGTCCGATATTCGCCATAGCCCTGTAGCCCTGGTCTTGGCGAAATAGTTGTGCCCCTCTTCCCACATTCCGCGCAGTGTTCCAAACTGCGGCTATGCTTTGTTGCTTTACGTTCAGGGCTTCAACTTTGGATTACCGGCCCAAGGGCAATACGAGAGAATGGGGAAGTTCAATGCCTGTAAGGATTCCAGCCTCCTGAACCCTACTCGTGATATTCACAGATGTCACGGCATCAAGCTTCATATGTAGCCGTCGTCGAGGTCACTGATTCCTGTGTCCGGTCATACAAGGCGCTGAATTACTAGATGCACTGGTGATTCGTCCAGACCATTTCGACCACAAACTGGCTCTACTCAGCTGGATCAACAAAGATGGGCCCTGTCGAACGCAAGGTTGTGGGTTTGGGACTGTGGACGGGAGTGTACGCGAAGAAATGGCTGTGATGGGGCTTCTACAACTTAGACCGCGGATGCTTGTGAGGCGTATTCTTTTAGCTGTATCATCGATGCAATAAATGTTTCCTTCGTTACCAAAACCGTTATTACATTTCCTTATTTGATGCCCTTTGGACGTGAGAAGAGCGTTTGTATACAACTTAAGCACCAATTCCCAGCAATACAAACATTGTGCTACATCGCATACATTGAAACATTACTGACAGTCACGCGATTATGACGCCGATAAACAAAGCAAAAAGATTTCCAGAATTGAACAATCGCATCTTTTCATCGAGCTATCGCAATGGCATACCGCAAATCCAGCCGATGATCCAGTCCCGTGCCCAGTTGATGCTGACAAGGAGGTAAGGTCGCGGGCTTAAAAATTGCGGACTTAATTCAGCTACTGCTGCTTCATGATTATTATTGCATGTTATGCGAGCGAGCGAATGAGATTGCGCGTGGCATACGTGCAAGAAACTTGCCCTGCGCGGCGGCTTGATTGTTCCGGCAGAATGGCAATAGGGGTCCGTCGTATAGATCCGATTCGTATACGAAACTATTCAATAAGCATATTAAGTACCACGTCATCCAATGGAATGGAGTGCAAGTTCTCCCCTGCATATGTTAGGGTAATCCCGCGCCGCACCAGGGAGTGCTTAAATCCCGCATGCCTGATTATCCCCGATAAGCCACGTCGGGATCCCAACATATCTGTCTTTCAATCTGCCACTGCTGTTGTAGATAGTTATAAGCTCGTCCTGTGCCTCTTTCATAATACACCGATCTTAGCAATTCGAGCTACTATGTCCTGCGAAGCATGTCTTACACTGCCAACGGTTGTACCGACAGGTTACGCCACCAAGGGTAGCTATGAGAAGATGGCCGGCTTAGACGTCTGTATGAACCGCCTTTCCTTCCCTTATCACCTATTCGCTCCATAAACTCGCTCTGACAGAATCACTACAGATATCACCGGCTCGATCACTTCGACCGTAGGTATCATCGACGTCTACGATGCGTTCGGCATGGCCTCCCAGACCCTCCAAGGCGCAGACATACTCGCCTCCGCGCTCAATGCCATTGTCCTTGTCCCGGATTTCTTCAAAGGCGAACCCGCAAGGCACGAATGGGTTCCTCCGGATACAGACGAGAAGCGACAGTTGTTCACCAAGTTCATGACCGAGCGTGCCGCTTTTCCTGGCAATGTAGATGCACTGCTGCAGACGGTGAAGGAGGCTAAGGAGAAATACCCATCAATCACGGCTTGGGGAACTTTTGGTCTTTGCTGGGGAGGCAAGGTAAGTATGCTTGCAGGGGCCTGTGGTATTGAATTGTCGTAGTAATAAATGATTGTGCAGGTTGTAGCTCTCGCTTCTGGACCTGGCACACCATTTACTGCTACAGGCCAGACACACCCTGGGTAAGTTGAACACAATTTCACCATTATCAATGTTCTCTTTCAACACGATAATTTAACACTTCTCAGCCGTCTGACCAAAGAAGATGCCCTAAATATCTCAGTCCCACACGTCGTGCTGGCCTCTAAAGACGAGCCCGCAGACGCCGTTGCCGACTACAAAGAAGTCATCGAATCGAATGGAAAAGGCGGATTTGTGGAGACTTACAGCACCATGCACCATGGCTGGATGGGCGCAAGAGCTAACTTAGAGGATGAGGCGAATTTGAAGGAATATATACGCGGGTGAGTTCTAGCTTGCCATTCACCGTTTTATTTGAGATTGGTTGTTGACGTTTGATTTCTAGATATACTCAGTTCGCGGAGTTTTTTAAGAAATACCTGAAGTAGGGTTTCTGTAGGGTTTCTTCTTGGATAGAGCCTGCGAATTATAGACTGGACTATAGGTTTTGTAAATAGACTTCGAATTCGGACTCTGGCTCATGATATTTCCTGATTCATACCGTTCCGATTGTTCCGATCTGTTTTTGCAACAAGCAACCTCATCGCGTCTTAGTAAATAACCAGTCAATGGATTTATCACCCCGCAATTCGACATCTCTACGCTCCTGTCATCAGTTATGGCGATATGTTCAATACCGCATCATGCAGTTGGCGGTCGCTGACTATTCTTGCCACCCGTACTATGATACCACTCTGCCTTAGCTCGATTTTCCAGTCATTACTATATTCAACCCCAAAGTTTCTGCAACACAATTTGCATCAAAAACCTCATCAATGCGGAAGAACCTTAAAGTCCATTCTACAGTTGTACTGAATTGAGTCAAGTCGAAATGAGCTGCCGGTAGGCTGCACCACGCGACGACGTATACACCAATATTCCAATACCAAATTCGAGTAGCAAAGTCTCAGAAGAATAAATTGGCGCGATCACTGCTTTCACATACTGCACCCATCTCGAGACCACTGCTAGTGAGACACCAAACAACCCAAGGCTCGTATATGTAGACACTGGTGCCAACAATAGCCTTGAAACTTGGAACCTCCGGTCAGCCGCTAATCCCAAGGCATCTTGCCCCGCTGCTGCCAAACCCCGAAGTCCTGAACCCGAAAGGCAAGAAATTCGCAGATGAAGATATAGTCCCCGGTGGTGATCGGTTGAGCTTGAGAGGCCCTCAACGGATGACGTAAAAAGACGAATATAGTGCTCGCTGTGAGATACAATATGCTAATCCAGCTCAGAGACGTCTGGCAAAATAATTAGCGTCTGTGTAGAATCCATAGTCCGAATAGCATACCTTTCGCCGCCCTCGGGCCGGTCAACCTAAGCTCTTCGCGGTGATTCTGGTCGTGAGGCTCATCGATGTCCATGGACCTATGGATATCAATGCCCGCAAAGCAAATATGAAAATGTAGCAAACTAACATCGTCCGATACGTGATCGGAAGGGCCGTGGCCGAATCGATAGAATTCCTCCGCGAATAACCGCGACCTGGAAAGATGCTGTCGCGACACCTCCATCTTTGTGAGTTGGCACCAGCCTCTTCGTCTGCGTACCTGATGCGCACCGGATCCTCGAAGCCAATATTTTTCTCTTCAACGTCATCAAATGTCATAGTGGAAGGACAGCAACTAACACAATGGAATATCACGATAGACAGACGCGGTCAGTGAGATTGAGTCAGTTATTTGTAGAGGAGACAGCAATGGTGCTATATGGACTGGATCCGTAGGCACGCGTGCCGTCCAGACTCTACCGGCATATAGACCATCAAGACGAGTCTACGCAACTTGGAGCGCCAGATTGTCCCCGACAAGCGGGCGGTGTAAGAAGGAATAGAGCTAAAATTAGAGGTAGTGAGAGAAAATGGGAGCCAGCCGCGTTCATGGGTGCAAGGGCTTTGGATTTTCGTTTCATAGCAATTGCTGCCAGAACGCGTGAACGCGCTAGGTTTGGAAACCTCCAGACTGTAGAAATCAGCCGGCCAGCCACCCCGTCATCAGAGCACACATTTACTGATATAAGGGTCCAGTTGTCATTTTAACACTTTAGTAACAAGTGCAAGCTGGGGCTATTAGACGAACAACAAAATGATGGAACCTATGAACCATGGACAACGACAGAAAGCAAATAAAAATAACAATGTCTGTCACAGCATACGCTTCGGTGCCGATACGGCAGCATACAGCAGCACGATAAATGATGGTTGCGGTTGGATGGCGCCGGGAAATTAAACATGGCTGCGTCCTCGAATTTCTTTCCTGCGGAGTCGAAAGCATTACAAATAGAGTATAACGCTTAGCGAGATGCGGGATTACCAGCACGCTTCGGTAGAAGCTGTAAAGGATAGTTTCGTCGAAAGTAAAGCGTGATTACTGTTGCTGTGTCGATGTGTCAAGTTAGAAAAACCCTAAACCGTATTCCTTTCGAGTGTCCCTTTCTCGCCCCTTCTGCAAGATGCGTCCTTGATGACAGTACCAGGATCAATATGCTGCCAAAAGATAACGAATATTGATTGTACAAGTGCAGGTCTCGTCGATACCCCCCGTTCCTGATGCAGCCTCTTCATCACTTCTGCATACACCATCTCCAGTGCAGATCGGGATATTGTTGTACACAGCATTGCAGTCTCAGCGTGGTTTCTTATATCCCGTCGCACAATCAAATTCCTATTCGATCCGATGACAGTAAGCTGCTGTAGTGTTCAGACCCCCCCGACGATTTATATTTTTTCGCTGCTGTGTGGATTGTTCCTGACGGTGATGTCAATGCACCTCTTCATTACACAGTGACTACCTTCAACTCGAGAACTGGTGCTCATCCCAAAGTTCGAATACTTTCGAATATGGATTTCTGCCCACCGTTCACGCACTCCATTTCACCACTTTAACCCTGAACCACTTTCAGAACGCGTCGTTTACTCAGGGGTAATTCTGTAAGAAACAGTTTGTAAACAATTTGAGGGCCGGGTAAGCCTTACCAATATCTATTTTAGCGTGTCCAAAAGAGGCATAGTGCATTGAAGCTCCATGAATCTCCTTTTATCCTGCCGCTTGACCTTATCAGCCTCTTTCCGCTTATTCGCTCTCTCGAATAACCCAGATTGGCGAGCACGTGATTTCGACCGCGATCCAGCCCACCAACACTCCAACGCTCAACACCAAGCGACCAAGCGATTCGAGGACCTAATCATCATGTCGTCGATATACCGCCGTCTCGTGGACAAGTTCTGGTACTCACGTATGGGAACTGGGGGTGAGGCACAGGGATTCACCCCGGTCAAGCCGAAGATCATGCAATTGTTCACGTCGAAGGCAGTACGCGCCATCGCCATCATCGCTTTGATGCTACTAGTTATACTGGGTCTTTTCCAGCTGCCCAGCCCCAGTTTCGACCGTTTCCGGTACAATAGCAGCTCTTCCTCATCACCTCCGTCTTACTCATTGTCACCATCCACTTCGGCAACTTCGTCCCCGGGTGACCCTCAACCAGATGAGCTAAATGGCATTGACTGGTCGCGCTTCGCCTACGTGCAGTATGTTACCAACACGGCATACCTCTGCAATTCAGTCATGCTTTTCGAGATACTTCATCGCCTAGGCAGCAAGGCCCATCGTTTGATGATGTACCCTTCATCGTTCACTGTGGATGGCGCCAATACGGAGGAGAGCAGGCTCCTGCGCGAAGCACGGGATAAATATGGAGTGAAGCTGAAGCCTATCGAGATTCAGCGAAGGGCGACCAACGACGGTGAGTCATCTGTTCGGGACAACGACTGCATCTGACTAAGATGATGGTTCAGCAACTTGGGCGGAGGGCTTCACCAAGCTGTTAGCCTTCAACCAGACGCAGTACGATCGTGTCTTGAGTCTCGACTCGGACGCGACTGTGTTGCAAGTACGTTCATCCTCACCCTAAATTTGTATCTATCTAACTGTTTAGACCATGGACGAACTTTTCCTCGCTCCGTCGGCGCCGGTAGCCATGCCGCGCGCGTACTGGTTAAACTTTGATGATCGTATTCTCAGTGCCCAGCTTATCTTGATCGAGCCGTCTGAGTCCGAGTTCAACCGCGTGATGAATGCCATGAACGCAGCCAAGTCGAACGATTATGACATGGAAATTGTGAACAACCTCTACAAAGACAGTTGCTTGATTCTTCCACACCGCCCTTACAATTTATTGACCGGCGAGTTTCGTTCTGACAATCACAGTGACTATTTGGGCAATTCGGAAGAGGAATGGGATCCGGAGAAGACATTCAAGGAGGCTAAATTTCTCCATTTCTCCGACTGGCCGGTACCAAAGGTGAGTTTGATCTTTCGGCAAAGACTTTCTCTATGAGACTAAACATTGCTAGCCATGGCTTTCGGCTGCTCCATCCATGATCCAAGACAAGCAGCCCAAGTGTCAGAAGAATCCCAAAACGGGTGAAGAGGACGATTGCAGGTCGCGAGACTTGTGGTTGGGATTTTATAGCGACTTTAAGCAAAGACGACAGGTGTGTTTCTTTGCTACTTTGGTCACATTTTTATCAGTCTAATATCTGTTTAGGACATTTGCGGTCTGGGAATGAGAAAACGATCGATGGAAACTTTGGGCGAGCGACGGCCGGAAGAGCGCAGCCCATATGAGCCTGTATTTTAATGAGTGATGACTTGTTTCGTTGAAATAACAACTATACTCAATAGAGTAATATACATTCACATAAGGAAAGTAGCACTCTAGTGAACCACGCGAAGGTGCACAGCCATAAGTTCCGGGCTCTAGTGGCGGTGACAGATATAAGCATGTCTGACACGAATGAAGAGAAACCCCTGAACCCTGAACCCATCTTCGTCTTCGAGATTGGTCACCCGCTTTGGAGACATTTAGCAGAGCCGGTCTGCAGAAAGCCAAAGAAACTCACCATATACGACACGTTCGTGTAATGATTGTTTGAGGTCACTTTGGAGTCAGGACTACCTTTAGTACATTCCAGATTCACTCACGTGCAAGCCAAAAAATGCCTCTTAATCTCGGGCCTACATTTTACTCTAGCTGCCCTTCTGCTTAGCTCCAACCAGACAAAGGTACATTGATTCGCTTGTTGGTACCCCTAAAACAAGCACAGAGTAGTCTTGCTGACGTAGCGACCTGCTGACGGCGAGTAGGCTAGGACCAATAAGATACAAATATGAAAGCCATCCTAGCTCTGTCATTAACAACTGTCCATATTTGTCCGTAAGTGGATAGCTCATGCCACTCTAGATTTTCTTTGAAGATCGGTTCGGGGATGGTTCTTCTTCGCGTTCACAAGGCCCCAATCGTTTGGGGCTGGATTGTTTTATGGTCTTTCGGATCCTGGCCGTGCGCAGTTTGGATGCACCAGCCCTTTGCGACCGTCGCTGGATCGCGGGCGGGGCTGCACTTTTCAGATTTTTAGGGGTTTGTCCACAAACCTCGCTGCCAGGCCAAGAGAAAGATCTCGTCTTCCACATATTCATTCATAAATACAACCTTGCCTTGTTTTACCTTGCCATGCCTTGTCTTGCAGCGTCCGCCCAGCCTCGCACCCAGTCCAGCCCTTGTGACAAGTTATTACGTGATTTTTCTCCCTCGCTTATGTTGCGGATACCTTCGGCCATATCAGACATGCTGAGCTATGGCGTGGCGACATATGCTACAGCAATAATATGAAATACGTAAAGAAAGAGTAAACAAGAAAACAAGCTGTGCGAAAGAGCACCCATGTACAGGCGATCCATGCCACTCATTTGCATGATCTGTCATGTGATGACGACGAGCAGCGAAAGAAAGAGAATCGCGACGTCCACAGTACTCTGTGCACCATTAAGAGTTTTTTCCGACAGAACCGTTATGACCCACATCAAACAATTGAGGACTACCAGTCTTCCTTTATATCTCTGTCACCCATCTGAGTGCTTGATTCAGATCTGCGGAAACCAAAGGCCAAGCAAATGCCGAAAACTATACCGAGAGATAAAGACCATAGCATAAACGTGAACCATGCGAATAGAGTTAGATCCGAGAAAAACATGGGTCCGAAGAGCCCGACGTGTGCGGCTAGCAAGATAGTAGTAGTCACAGTTCGGCCGGACAACGAAGGTGAACGTGACACCATCTCACCCACTGTCAAAGCTTCAAATATCTTGCTCACTATAAATAACACCGCTCCGAGAGATAGTATTGCAACTTTGATATCGGCATCAGCGTCAATTGCTTGCATGATCGAAGGGCCAAGACAGACAAACGCGTGGTTGGTGAACAGCATCCAGAGCAATGGATTAACAAAATCGATGCAAGTTGGCGGCTTGTAATATTGCTGTGAAGGCAAAGATGCAGACGAACCAAGTGTAGGTTCCGTGGGGGAATTGGCCATTATTTTGAAGGAGAGGGATGGATGTCGCGAGTCGAGAGTAGATAGTAGATAGTAAAGATGTGTCAAAAGGCAGATGGGGCGCATTCATTGCCAGCCAGTACGAAACCCACAGTTTGGAACCCAGAACCTGAGCATTGACCCACTGAAGCGCCGCTTTTTAACTCTAAATGCTGTACCTATCCCTCCCAACTCTATGCACTCAACCTCCGGCGACGTTATTGTCATTATCAATTCATCGTGTATATGTGCATCATATAGATAGACATCCATATACTTATAGGATCGCAATAGATTCTATCTCGACGAGATGAGATGCTGGCATCAAGTTCACAAAGTATGCAAGATAGCCACGCGCACCATTATGGGAAACCTTTTACATCGCCGGTGATCCAGCGATAAACTTTAGATCGTGGGAGACAGTTGCCAGCCCTGCCGAGTTCTTTCGTCATCAGATCTTTCATTTATTTCCTTTCCCTTGCAATTTTATTTTCTTGTAACTACCGTTCGCTAATCACGGCAATAACGAGGTATTCGCAAACGTCACGGTTACGGTTTGATCACGAGCGCTTGTCAATTCTATTTGCAATATGCACTAACGATCATCGTTATAATGCCACCAAGAATCTCGGTGAGCACCAGGCGCAAATTGTCAACCTTCCCCATCCCTGTCTTCATCACGAGTCACGCGTCCAGTCTTTGACGACTTCAGCGCCCGCCTCTCGCGCTACTATCCACAACAAGAAATATCTACTGCCAAATGCGATAAGTACATCGATGGATTATCGCGCGCCCGTTGAGCATCCTCGAAGCAGCTATCTCTGACATCGCGTCCATTCGCAGGTATATCTCCGCGAAGCACTCAGCGATCCACTGGTTCAAGCGTGACCTTCGGACGCACGACAACACATATCTTTCACTCGCGAGCCAACGAGCGGAAAGAGATCCCCTAGATTCTTGTCAGTGGACAGGATTAGGAAGCGCATATCACCAGTTCGGCACGGGTTAATCTAGAGATCGAGACGGTTAAGATTTTGAAGGCCGATTTGGAAGAAAAACCGATCTGAACGGCGGAGTTCCGAAGGTAACCAGCCGCAGAGTCTGCGGCGAGCACTGAAATCCACACTCACCCACTGTGTCTACAACGGAAGCCTTATTACTTTTTAGGTTCCTATCATATTGCTAAAAACTCGGCGAATATTGGTCTGTGTATACGCCCTTAGCATAACCTCTAAAAATTTTATGCATTTCAGCGCCTCTGAAAGTCTTTGAATTGGAGGAGTTACGTCAGGATGATCGTCTTCATCTACATCTATATTATCCTGAGTCTGTCTTTGTATGGTTGGCTATGAAATTGCGAGACTCACCGCATCCTCGATCTATCCGGCCTGATGCCCTTGTGTAAAGAGAGCAGTAAAATTTGGAGACACTGTGGGAGCTGTAGGGCTGTGCGAGCATCACTCTTTCCAAAACAGTGATTGAATGCATTCCATATGACGCGATTCCATGTTTGAAGGAGTCAGGAGCACATTGCAAGAAAATTCTGAATATTTTACGCTGATAAAGGTATAGAAGACTTCACGATTAACTGATTGAAACATGATTTATGGTTAGCTGCCATCAGAATGGGTTGAGAGAAGCTATCAGCCGATAGTAGATATACATTACATGCCCCGCGATAATCACCGGTCTTATCGTATCGTGTCCAGCCCTAGATCTAGGGACTTCTATCGGACAATGTGATAGAGTGGGCCAGTTTCGGAATTGCGCGCCACAAGCATCGAATCAGGTGTAAAGTTAGTTCGAAATGTTAGTAGATGTTTAAAATATTTTGTAGTGACTTACTGTTATCAATATTATGTACATCTTTCCTCAATTAACTGTAACAATGTGTCCATCTAGCAATATCATACTGCATAAGGCTGAAACATAACGAATTTCGTTGAACCGATGTGGTTATTAAAGAAGAATGATCGAATTACCGTGTTTCCTTGCAGTCTATGAAGGTAAACTTATAACGGCAAATATCGAAAATGCCACTGAAATTTATCAAAATATCAAAAATGCCAATAAGAGCAATATTCACCGTACCAATTATTTACCTTCGCACTAAATTTACACTCGATTTCTCCCGTAATAAATGTTTTGATGCTGAATGTAACTTGGCGTTACACTATAGTCGTCAGCTAATGACTTTTTCAGTTAAACACGCGTCAAAACACGCCGACAAACAATTTTCCATCGGCACAGATGTTGAGTCTGCGAAACCCTAAACTCTTGCGTCGCTCCAGCCGAGCCTGGTACCCTAGCCCCGCGGCTCATTACTATGGGGACAGGAGCATCATCACTTCACTTGATTTTCACACTACATATTTAGAGTCCGACCTGATAAGGCTCCCTGGATTCACACAAGTGCTTTGTTATCGCCAAGCACGTACGATGTTGTCCGCCACCATTGACAAAAACCAGACATACCTTCCGCCGCACTTCGAAATCCGCAAACTTGATCCCGTACACGCCACCTGGGCCAACGCAATATTCTCGCATAGCAACACATTCTACGCCTCCATAAAATGGTCATTGGCTGAACCGGAGAACCAAACAGCGTTCTGCTACAAGCTCTTCCGAGGCGCCGATTATCTCATACGGCACCAAATCAACTCAGGCATGTCCTTCGGAATTTTCGACACGACGTACAAGTACAAGCATTCGGAATCGGCGGAATTGGAAGGGAAACTGTACTGGGATGAGAGTGACTTGGATGCAACTAATGAGCAATTGTTGGCGCAAATGGACTTCCCGTTAGTCTCAATTGCCATGAGTTATGACGCCTACAACCCGCCTGATATGACGAAAATGGCGGATTTTATGGACGCTAGTCCGCTGTTCGGTCTATTTTTTGGTGAACTAGAAGCTAGAGATGCACGCGATAGCGCGACACGGAAAGTCGAAGGCCCACACAAAGTGCTGCAGCGCAATGGCACCTCCACACGTGCGGACTATGAGACCCATGGACTTATGAAGGAATTGGCGCAGTGGCTGATGCACGAAGCGGCCGGAAGAGGGTATATAGGCATCGAGATCCCGTGTGCCCATGATGCAGTCATTAAGACTTGGTTAAACCCGCCCAGTCCTTTCAAAGCAAGCGTGGTCAGCAAGTTCGATGCCAAGACTTATGAGAAGGAAGTGGATGGACACATGATAAAACCTTTTGCGCCAAGCGAGCAAGTCGGTGCTAGGATCTACGTGTCATTAGAAAATTAAGGGTGCTTGGTATTTCCTAATATAGAAATGAAGACGTAATTTTGTAATACTGGAAAACCACTGTTCGAGCCTTATTTGGGGCAATTTGCTTTTATGGGGCAATTTGCTTTTACAACGATAGCACGACCACATCTTTAGTCAACCACTTTTGGAAAAAGAGAGTAATTTGCAGTTTGCCTAGTTCAGAAGGTAACTTCCAGGATTTAATTTTGCGCTACCCGGAAAGGATCATGAGCATATACCTGTCATGTCATGACAAAAGAGCTACAAGCTTAGCGGTGGTAACTCACAAAAACTTCCCCGCAGTATATTAATTGATTAATTCTGTAACATCTGTTCTCTAGTCCTTCTGGACACCACCTTCCTGCAGCAGGGAGAAACAACAGCTTTCTTGTCCGAAACGCCTTTCTTTTGAACATCAAAAGCAGCTTGGATACTCTCAAGAACTTTCCCAACTACAGAGGATCCGAAGCAGCAATATATGTGCCTTCTGCGAGAGCTTTTGGGAGGTACTAGGAAAACGGCCCTGCCAACTCCGTTGCTCGCGGCTACGGTGCCAAAGATGAACCAAATTTTTGCCTATCTCATAGTAAAAGCGCCCTCACAAAATCAAGTAAATCTTGGCTGCTTTTCATTTTTCATTTACAAAAAAGTAGTAATATTATCTTTTTAATGGTGAATCTATCGAATGATTTATTTTCTTAGAGGATATCGATGGGATGTTGTGTTGCGATGGTCCTGGAAGTGGAGTGAAAAAGTGGTCGGCCCTTGCTGCCCCGCACCATACGCACCATTTAGTTGCAGTCTGCGCAACGAGTCCGTTGGTCAACACCAGGAATGCCACGACATCTTCATGGCCGACCTGACTGCCATTGGCCAGACCATCAACGCTCCGAAGGTCAGACCGTAAAGGTCTCGAGCTGCCGGGTTGGACAGGTGATAGCACGGCGCTGGGAGCATTAGCATATAGTTATTGCAAATACAAATGTTGGCTTTCAGCGCGAGAGCACAAGTCTCGACCGATAAGGCGCACCTAGTCATAATTTATCGAATTGTAAATCTGAGAAGTCATGACATCTTAATCTTAGCCCCTTATTGTTTTATTTGAACTCGACATGTTAAACTTTAATAAAGAAATTTAAAACTATCTAAATGCACATTCTGTGCAAAACAGAGTCCAAGCGGGAAGCTAAGTGCCGCCGCACATCAAAAGATACTGGAAGACGCAATAAAGATTCTGCACACAGAGATGCAAGAATGAAAGGAAACCATTCACAAAATAAAAATGGAATCCCTCTGCCGAAACATCGCCCAGATTCCTTGATATCGCGCCGCGAATTTAGCTACCCACTTAAAGTTTGCACTTGCTTAACCCCGGGACTATTTCTGTTTCGGGAACCATATTCGTCTGAGCATCAGCGACCCCTCCAACTATACACCGTTAACCGAGTGATATAACTTTCATGCACTTTTCTTCTTGAAGTTCTAGCTTGATATACATAAACAGGGAATAATGATCGACGGCAATTGGCATTTAATTTTATTTTTCGTAGGAGCGGCTCCTCTTTGTTTTGTCCATTTTGTTCATCCCCGATCTAGTTTCCGGCGTCTGAGGTCATCAGCAGCCTTTGTCAAGAGGCCTTACAACACTAAGTCTCTTCTTGCAGATGCAGTAAGTGCGAAATACAAGGTCCACATAGAGCATGACGCTCGTCTGTCCTCATGCTCGTATACGCCTTCGTCATACTTTCCATCTGTGCTTATCTCTCCTCGAACTTCCCGGCAGAAGAGAATAGTGCTCTACGGTTCAGCGTATTTTGTGGTAACATATGGTCTGGTTTCAATATTGCAAGTATGGGGTGCAGTCCAGAGCTATGTCAATGGTGATAATAGCATCCCAGCCGACGCTGATAGGTCCCAGTGGTACGGTGCGATCGCTGACTGTGCGATTGCTTTCGTATGTTTGTTACTATGCAACGCCACTGTGAAAAGCTCTTTCAACGAGAATGATGCTGCTTGTGCGACTGTATACTGCAACAGTAGCGAGGAGAGCTGGGTAGAATCATCGGAAGTTGCATTATTTGATTCGTCTGAAAAGATAGGGATTTCCATTTGGGTTCAAGAACTGCTGGCACAACTTTCATTGGGAATATTGTGCTTGGGCAGTCCGCTGTTATACATGGTTGACATGATATTCCGCGAAAGGAAACGTGACCGCGAGGTAGCTATGTCAGTTGTCCTCCTCAATTTTGGGACCGCATTGTACGTTTTGGGCGCATGTTTGTACCTTGCGAGTGTAGCGATGGTAATCAGGACGAGAAGACAAACTATCTCGATCGTGGAGGTGCAACTCGCAAGAGCAGTCAGTCTGGAATGTACCGAGAAAGCCGATGTATTGAAATTCGATGTCAAAAAGGTTGTCAGAAAATTTGCGCACGACCTAGCGAAGGACTTTGCGAATAGAGGCGAGAAGTGGACGGCTAAAAATGATGCGTACTATGACTTCATAATTGTTGGGGAAGAGGGAGGTATTATATATGGCAGAATGAGTGCCAACAAAAAGATCTAGCAAATCTTTGAGCGTAAAGCATGAAACTACAGGCTTAGGTCATTGCTTCTCGGTCCGTTAGGGAGTTTTAGAATGTGTACGAGGTGAAGAATTTCGAAATGTGGTAAAAATTAGGAGGGTCCCAGCACTCGATACTTTTCAGCTAGACGACCATACAAACATTTTTATATTGGCCTCAGCGACAAGGGGGCTGATACCCCAATTTAATTTTAAGGAAAGTTCATCCTCCATCCATGTCGATGCTTCCGACCCTCTAAGTAACGAGTTGATTGAGCATATTTGATTTTTATTGCAAAACAACGTTTAGGTTGCAAGATTGTACTTGCTTGTTGTTGACGTATTCAAAAATTTGTAGTGAAAACTCACACATGGATCCGGCTTGATTATTTGGACATTAGCAAAGCGTCGTCTATACCAAAGTTGCATTATAAAATTATTGTATTATTATAACTTCAAACAGACCGTTGCTCGAAGCTTTTTGTAAATATACACTGTAATAAAAGACCGATTATCACAGACAATATCAAGAGATATTAAAAGCATCTCATCTTCTATAAACTACAGTATGACGAACTTCCTCGGAATGTTGTGCGGAATCTTTTCCATTGAGATTCTTTATTATTCGCGCTCTGTTTCGCTTTAGTCACTTCGGGAAATATAATAAGAAAGTAAATCCATACGTGAGTGCGGCCTGTCGCCAAACGTCTTTGTAGCAGATATCTGGCCGAGTTCCTGACACTCAGCAGATTACAGCAGTGCTAAGTTCAACTTCTAGAACAACCCCCAAAATTGCATTGCTTTCGTGCGACTTAAGGCGACCTATAACATTGCTTTGCCGAATTTTGTCCATTTCGTCCGATGGCTTCAGTACCGTATCACTATCCGTACGATTGTTTGGCCTATATATAGTACTATTTGCGCTTCAGATATCTGCGCCATTAGGGTCTAATACCCCATCATTATATTGCACATCATTCGTTGACCACGAGAAACCATATCGTGATCGACCAGAGACATGTTCCTCATTAGCTGACTCATAAAAGTCGAGTTCCTGAAGTTGGATCTGATTATATCACGGCCTGGCACTGTGACCAACATCCCGTTTGTCAACTCGAAGGTTCGAGTTTCTGTTTCCACTGCAGAAACGCGTACGGGCATGAAACTTATACCTATGAGAAGGACACACGCAGATATCCGGGCGAGTTGTCTAATAGACATATTGGCGCACATATGACACATAACTTATCCGGAAAATTACCAATAGTATTCTAGCTAATTCAAGTAACCATGTGCTGCAAAGACAAGGACGAGCGGGAAACTTGAGGATAATATGTCGGTCAGTCGGTGGATCCCTTGACTTACTGCAAAGTCTTGAACGGTCTTGACTGAGGTAAGGGTAGCAGGTTGACCGGCCCATACTATGGTGCATCCAGCTTAGTCTCAAAAAGACTCTATTGTTATTTTGTTGCATAATACTTACATATGCATGGCGATATATGGCTTGTTTCATTTAATGTTATGCGTATATGCTGCTGTTATGAGTAGCAAACAACAAAAATGCCCTCGGGTCGTGTACTACACCATACCCAGTCGTAAATCTGCTGGTGCTTTCGTCCTCATTCATGTCTGTCTCGTACGAACGCAACGCAACGCATTTTTGTCAACGACTTCATGATTGCGCAAAATGCGGTCGCATTAACCTGAATAATTGAATCGTCATGCTTCAATTGTCAGAGATATGTTGGGCCCAGGCGATTGGGCCCCTTGCCTGCCTGGGCCGTTGCCGCTCGCTTTTCTTGTTCATTTTTGCAGTTTCTTATTAGTCGTCAGGGATGGCCCCTGAAGCGTACGTGTGATGCGTGGGAGTTGCGGCTGGCTTTGTCTTAGTTGGGCCTTGTTCGTCAAGTGTGCTTTGTGTCAAGGGATCAATTGGGAAAGACTCCGCTTGTCTGGGGTGGCGCAACAAGTGTTGGCTGTAATTTATCGGTACATTCAAGGGCCAAACGATTGCCGGCGCACTTTCTATTCGTCCTGGAGCAGCCGCCGACGCCTCTCTGGAGGTTGTCGACAGGTCTAAAGGAGACAAATTTATCTCGATGGCCACGTACCCTGTGCCACGAAAAGAACCAAAGAACTTCGTTTTACTTCAGACGGCAGTTTATTTTGTAATCTTGGTTTATTTCCTTCACAATCAGATTGAGAGTAGCGTGCGCGTTGAATAAAATCGCGACCTTATAGATACCGATTTCCATTTGTTCACGCTTAGAGCTCGTGCTGGGTTCCTGTCTTTCCGTCCAAATGCCTTTGCGAAGAAGATTTTAGATGCCCGATTGTCATATGCAACTTGAAGGAGAGGAAACACGCTCTCCAAATATTCACATATTCTAATTTTAATAGCGTCCGGTACGTCTTGCCAGGAAGCGAAACCGCCAAAGAAAGATTTGGGGCAAAATTTGTGATACTCCAGATCTATCTGCGCAAGGTACCCCTGATTCCCTGGCCTTCTTAAATCAACCCCAATTTCTCGTACAGGAACTGATCGAACCTGTCTTTCGCAGCCGTAGTGATGTCGTGCCTCAGTCCTTCTAGAATGCTAGAGCTGTTAAAGGGGACAGTTCTATCCTCGATATTGGCAGCTTCCCATGCATCACGCGGATAAAAATCACTTATCCTATTCCCATAGTGACAGGGAGATCATCCCGAGCCATGGCGAGTCCTTCTTGAATCAGGTACTAAAATAGCCTGCATGTGAGCAGAAAGTCCGGACAGATTCAATCTGATAGCATTACTCACATATCTATGGTGTGTGTGGATACCAATAAACGCTTCTTTCAGTTCATCAGCCCACGTGTGATCCCTGTACCCAAGTGGACCGTAGTACTCTTGTTGGATGTTCAGTTGAGCAGTTCTACCGCATGTGTTTGTAGAGGATCTCGGTATGTCACAGGCTCCCTTATTGCCGCGTTATACAGCCAGCACGTTCAGATGCGTCCAAGCGCGTGTGATTTGTGTATTTCCCGCTTTGTGTCTGAGCACGCATGTGTTACACAGAGCGAATATAGCGGCCTTGCTTTTCATGACACGTCACATGAATCGCTTGTTGATGCAACGCCTCTCATAAGGTGGCATAATGAGTGTGGCGTCAACCCCTGCGCATCACTGCAACTCTGCTTGGTGCGTCCGGCGTAGTCTCAAAAATTTATCGCAAGAAAGGAAAACCCGTGAATAACAGCAAAATAGAAGCATAACTAATCTCAAGTGATGATAACAGCTAGCAGAGAGAACAGAAATAAAGGTAGAAAACCGAAATGAACAGGAGGAAAGCGAATGAATCTACGTCCTTAGGATGCCTGCCGAACGCAAGTCATTCTCCATACTCTGTTAACTGCAGACCAGCCACGATGGCAAAAATTTAAAGGCGTCGCTTCTATACCCTGAGCGCTGAGAGTGTCACTGGGAATGCGGATTCGGTGGGACGTTGTCTCCCCTTTGAAATAAACCGCGGGCTGCTGTAGACACACCCAATATTAATTTAGTATTTGTTTATTTATTCGAGTAGAATTTTAAAGACCATTTTTTCATATTGTTAAGTGTGCAAGCAAGCACTGGAGTCTAATGGACAGCTAGAGTGACATAGCTCTCTGAGTCAAGTTGGCACTTACTTTCCTTATTCCAGACTCCCAATCTCTCCAACTTCTGCCAGTTGCTTCCAACCTCTATTCCTGAAGAATTTCAGAAGCCGGTGGCTAGCTAGAAGGCTGGTCACTGTAGATGGCTGGCGGGAAGGCTAGTACTGACTTTCTTTCCTGTTAGCTCTTCGTTTAGTTGCTTTGTACAAGTAATGCTGTTCATGCAGAGAGGCTGGCAAGATGAGCATATAAGTTTTCACATGAATTGATTGATGCGAAATCCTAACCACAACTACGTCACTCGTGTGACTAAAACAATACAAACCAATAACAAAAAGATTCGACGAACACAAACAAAGCCAGAACCGATATACCGTTAATGAAACAAACAAGGAACGAAAGCAAGAAAACTCAAACCTCAGAGTGACGACCGTTCTACATTGACAATGCAACACATAATGCAACACACAGACGGGCAATCCAATCGGGGTTCAAGAACTAAATAGACCGATGACATTGGTTTTGCGGTCGCATAAAATAATACGACCTCGCAGCCTCTCACATTGTTTTGCCGTCTGCTGAACGTGTCCAGCCCATCGCTCCTTCATATGATCTCTTATATCTGGCAATGAAGCCCTCTTGATATCTAACAAAGCTGCAAACGTCACGTTGCATTCGCGGATTTGGTCTAGACGCATCGCCAGTTGCCCAGTTCATAATCTCACGCAGCTCCCTCAATGGCTCGTCATCGCTTTATTCCCTTGCCCTTGTACGGCCTCTGTCAGAAGCGAGGCTGCCCTATCCCTATGCACATGTTGTTTGTGAGGATGCGCCTCACTTACATATGCAGCGGACCTATGATCCTCATCAATAGCCAAACCCTTTCCTAGAGTCATCGACTCTCTTTGGAGACGGAAGTGGATAAGTGCCTTGAATGCTTCACTAACGGGCATATTAGATGCCGTGAGAAGTGCCGGTAACGCATCACTATAAAACGGTGTTAACGAGCGAAGAAATACTTCGACGAACATTGAGTCGTCGATAGTCATGTTCGCCACTTTCAACTGGTTTTCAACTGGTCTCTAATTAGAGACTAATTAGAGACCAGTTGAAAATGGCCCTCAAGTTTCGTTCCGTTCTTCATCCTGGTGGAGTACAACTTGCACATCAACCTGGGCCTAGACACAGACCAGATGAGAGCAAACTGCTCCTCCAATGTCGTCCATACCTCACGTGCCTTAGTCGCTGTCATATGGAGCTTTAGGTAGCTTTGCTCCATATTAATCAGCAGGCAGGACAGAGCATTAGAGTTCTTCTTCTACTGCTCCTTGTTAAAAGAGGCCAGAGGTGTTTCATACTCCAATGCATCTGCCAACTGGAACGCACGCAGATGTAGAAGCATGCTCTGCTTCCACACGAGGTAGTTCTCTTCTCCCTTGAGTTTGGGGAAGTCCCCATAATAAATCGACTTCGAGACTAGGGTTTGACTGTTGGTCGAAGACATGTTGGCGCCAGGGCTCATAACCACTTCCGTCTCCAAAAAGAGTCGATCGCGGGTTGGGCAGATAATTAAGACCGCGTACCTGTGTACCGGTGTATGGTCGCGGGATCGCCCTCCGCGGGTCTATCTTCGACGGAAGCAGGACAACTGAAGCTGTACTTCGCTCTGTCACGTCTTTCATGTGCATGTTGCAAATGGAAGTAATATCCTGAATAATCGAAAATGTCGCTCCGCAGCAGCATTGCAGCTCTTCTCTGTAAATCGCCGTCCGTAGTTACCGCACAGGCACCAATCGAGACATCATTGTCTATACAAAAGGTCGAGGAAAGAGTAGCCTTAACTTTCAAAGGCTGTGCTGTAAGTTCAAACTTGTGGTCATCATGTTGCTTCAAAAATACGCAGACTGCTTCGACAATTCTTCGTGAGTAATCCTGCGCGCTGCGACACGCCAGTTTGATTTTTCCTAGCCCGCTCCCGCTGCGATTGATGATTAATGAACATGTTCACTTCATGGAGTCTAGAAGTCATGAGCAAACTCACCTTGTTACGGCACTTGTGGCAGCTCCGAAAAGCTTGACCATCTGCGCCCGCAAACGTCTTTGCTAGCTCTGGAAGAGTATCACCGACCACAGGACTTTCGGCGGTACACGGGTGGGTTTACCATCGTGACGCTTCACTAGTGTGACAAGTAGAATAGAGGGCTTCAACGAAACGGTTCACTGGATCTCGGTACAAACGTTACCCTAACCCATACCACTAAAACGCTCAGGCTCAGTAAAATCTCTGAACCATAACTTTGCTAAAGCCGGGTAATATATCAAGTTCAACGGGAGTACGCCTCCAGCCTGGGTTAGGGTTGCCTGACACACTCAGTGGCCAAAGACGTCTCAATGCTCTGTTAGATGTCTAAGTTTTCGGGTAATTCAGGCCAGCGACCGTCTAACTAGTGGAGATAAGACGATAAATAGAAGCTCACGAGCTAACAGAGCGAGGCTTTGACCCTAGCGCTATGTTTAGCCCAAGACCCTTCTTGCCACAATATTAAGCCGCACGATTATCAGTGCGGCAAAGATAATAATGATGTTGAGCTATGGTAACTACACTTTTTGGTGGTGAATATGAGTTGTCGTAAATCTGGCATTATAGAGTATTACGGTTAAACCGGAGTACAGTAGTTGTCACCCGCCCTTTTGAGCTTCTCCCCCCAGTATAAGAAGTTGTAGTGACTCAACAGCTTACGTGGCAGTGCACCCTGACGTCTGCTCACGCAATGCACGGCGGAACCAGACGAGATATTTTAGGCTCATTCAAGTCGCGCCTCCGTAACCTTTCAGCTCTCGCGTCTACTTCTGTCCCCACATTGGCTCCTAATACGCTTCCAATATAACGTCGATCTTCCGATTGCTTTAATGGCAATTTGGCATATGACGGCAACTTTCTCTTCAGCCGCATTCGCAACATCGATCCGCGATGTCCTCTGCACAGATATCGAAGTCAGCTGGGTCGCGCAGCAGGAGGGTCAGGGCCTGCAATCACTGCCGTCAGTTCAAGGTGGGCAAACTCTCGGAAACTGGACATTCGGGCTCGCCCGTATTGACGATAGTCCTTAGATTCGCTGTGACGCTGCCGAGTTATTTCCGTCGCCATGTTCCGCGTGCAACGGAAAGGGCAGGGATTGTAATGTCGACTCTACTTTCAAACCCATTCGAACGAGGAGGTTAGTGGTTGTAGATGCGGGGAATGGCTATTGGTCTTAGTAACTAATAACGAAACGCGCAGTCTGTTGAAGGACGTCACGACTCAGTTGACATTAATCCAAGAGACGCTCAGAGATCATGATATTACCGTTCGTCCTGCATTTGCAGACTCTCCTGCACATCGTGATATTATTGAGCGACCTGACCGTGATATTATTGAGCGACCTCGACTTGAGAGCACTCCTGCAGTTCCTATGCCTATAGCCTCCGCAGGTTGCAAAGATGATGTGTCATTCGTCGGGAGTCAAAAGCTAGGAGAGATTACCTTGGAGCCTGAAACTATTCGGGATCTCTTTGAACAGTATGTACACGGTGTGGGAACATATGTTTGCTGAAAGTGCTAACCTATATATGAAAGTTTCCGCCGAAACCATTTCTTGTACTTTCCGATTCTCAACCAAGACTTTTCAGCAGCAGAACTAGTTCAATCGTGTCCGCTGTTATTTTGGACGATCATTGTCATTTCTTCTCGTTATCACAGGCGTCATTCTTTTATCTATCGCAGTCTGCTTGATTCGTATCTAGAACTCTTGTCTATCGCACTCGTCCACCGTGTCAGTTCAGTTCGCGTTATTCAGGCTATTCTCTATGTTTGCCTTTGGCCCCTGCGCGTCAGCAAACAACATGGGGACCCAAGCTCGAGCTATTGCGGCCTGGCTGTGAATGCAGCATTGAGATTGGGACTTCATAGACCGATGTTGGAGAATGAAAATCGGAATCGTGGTCATGCCGTTGTCGGTGACAGCGAGGAAAGAACGAGGACGTGGAGGGGGTGCATCTATTTGAGCACACAGTGAGTTTTTACCAGAATTACCGGTTATGAGATGCCCATGCTAACATACACAGCCTGAACATAATGCACGGACTTCCACTTCAACTGCAGACTCGCTTATACTTGGATACAATCAATGCTATCGTAACTAACGATGACATTTCAGAGTTTAATGCCCTCGTGTTAATTTATTGTCACATGGCAAATATGGTGTTAGGTTTGGAAGGAAGTTTCGATCCACTTGCATGTAGCACTTTAATCACACTGTTTGAACGAGAACTTGAGTCTATAAAGACCACCTTCAGCGAAGTGTGGACTACAGAGTTGGAAATTTCTCTCCTGGGGTCAAAATTATGCCTTTATGACCTATCGTTGTGCCACATTGGTCGTTTGTCCGCTAGTGCTCGACGTGCTGGATATCTGAAGCCTGGAGAGTTGGATATTCTGACCTACGGTTTGACCGCAGCCTCGCGCATGATTGACGTTTTTCACACGTCGGCTGTGGATGATTCAGCAGTGAATGATATGGTGTCATCCAGGTTGCAGATATGTTATCCAAAGAGTTTTTTTTTGCTGATGGTGCATGCGTCGCTATTCCTGTTTAGAATCTTGGGAATGCCGTCGCAACTGGAGAAGTCAGATATAAATATGGCACGTCGTAAAGTTCAATTAGCAATAAACGTCCATCGTCGATCAATGAGAGAACCTGGCGACGAACACGATCGAGTTGCTGCATTAATCGAAGTTCTTGCCCGAATCGAACCGTCGTTTTATATGGAGCATTTTCGAAGCGAGTACTCGAGGTCGCTTATTCAGGAATGTAGACGAATGGCGAGTGAACGAAGGTTTGAGAATTCTAATCATGCCGAGGCGTGCGAAGACGAGTCTGGATTGGCTGGAGTATCTCGGGAGCTGCCAGCAACTCAGTCTCAGCTTATCCCGGAACCGTCAGCTTTGTTGGAAGCCGACGACATCAGCCAGAGTGTCATGACTACTTCCGACTTCGACAGTAGCGAACTTCCATGGGGTGTCTGGGACAATGTGATATTTGATTCTATGACGTTATAAGTTCGTTGTAAGTTATACTGGGTAAGAGAAGGGAATACTGTACACGTTAGAACTGCTGGACATTTGTTTTGGTATTTATACACGTTCAATTTGACGATACCATCTTATTCACATATAATACTCCACTAAATTGTTGAAAACCAACTATATCACTAGGAATAGATAGTGATAATAAATGCGTTCAGGGTTTCACTAAGCCCCCTGACATCAGATATCAGAAATGGTTAGAGGACAATCATCCAAACTCAGGAACATAAAAGGGACAGCTTACTGGGACTGATTATAACTCGTCCGAAGAGGGTATGACACTACTACTACGTAAGATTGGGTCAAAGCAATTCGGCGCGGCAAGCGCGCTTGCGCTTACTTGCTGCGGGTGTTTTCTTTTTTGTGGGTTGGCGTAACAATGTCTGCTTCAATATCAATGCTCACTACTGATGTACCCGACGTAGTCCCGAGAGTATTAAAATTGTGGTAGAGCAGAGTTGAGGTCGGTCACAGGGCTGACGGTGCTCTGATACTTCCAGAAATCAGTGATGCGTAAATCAAAGTTGAAAAAGAAAATTCATGGAGTTTGATACGTTCAGTCCCCAAAAAAAATCCAAGACCCACAGCCCTAGCAATTTCGGCGCGGTTGACGCAGGTGTTGTATAATTGAACGGTTGATGTCGATCCTCCTTCATATGACGTAGCCTGGACCAAGAACCTACATGTGTCGACAACGGAGCCGCAGGTGTAAGCAACTTGCATTAGTGGTATGCTGCGGTAAGCCACATTCCGGTATAGTACCCACGTACAAACGATTAAGTTATACTATTACCGTTTTCGGCTATGCACCCCAACGACTTAGCGGGGAGAAAGTAGTGATAAGTTACCGGTACACAGTAGGGGTGCTGCCACAGCGAGGTCAAGGTGGTCTGGGATAGACAGAACAAATTTTCCGGTAACAACAATCCTCTCGGAGTAGCCACCATCAGGGCTGTTGCGGATACGGATATCCGCCAAAATTTTCCATATCCGTATCCGCCATCCGCCAATTCAAAGTTGGGAGATATGTATCCGCATCCGCATCATGCCACTCTTTGGGCCAGTTGCGGTCAATATAATTCCATTTCCATTGCGGCGACAATACTAACGCTGCAATATACACTGGTGATCTCTCCGTCAAACTATAGTATTTATCCAACTTAGCCCAACCAGAGTTGCAGCAAGGACTCATAAAAGGATCATTAATATAGGTACACTTTGCTGTCTCAAATTGTTCTAGTAAGAAGTCCATTGTTGGTAGTACTCTGTCAATAGTAGCGCTACGTCCTTCTGTTGCCAATGTGGCATCATGAAAAAATAAAAGGAAGTCCTGCATCTTTTGCAAATCTTGCCAATCCTTTTCTGACAATTAGTCCTCATCATTGTCTCGATATTGATGACAAAATATGGTGATAGCGGTCTTAAGCTTCGTTGCTGTACTAATCATCATGTACCAAGAGTTCCACCATGTAGAATTATCTCGTACAAGGTTACGGTCACCACTAATCTCTCTAAAATTAGCCAACCGTTGGGTGCTCCGCTGAATATGCACTACGATATTGTGCAGCTTGCCTAGAGGACCTTTTTCTCGCCATTGTTTCATTTCCAGTTCTGTTGAAATTGTCAATATACCTGTATTGTTCTCCAAGGCAAGATCTTCAGGGTCA
>JAJLTN010000492.1:28468-60564 GCA_030568215.1 Lipomyces kockii | reverse complement strand
AAGTGCTAAATTGTCAAAGGTGAAAATTTGTAAGTCAAATTTCATAAGGGTTAGGGTGTCTGTTTTAGGCAGGTGCCACCGTTACGATACGCAAAAAAAAGGGTGCTAAATCCCTCTATTGCACTCGATAAATGTGTTCATTATCGGATGTTAGATTTATTATGCGCTCATCGACTTGTATCAAATTCGATTTTAATTTCTAGTTATCCCTCTATCGGAACATTTAATTGACATATGTCGTCTCCGCCGCAAGGATCAAGTCCGTCTGACCAGGCCAACGAAGACGAAGACAACTCTGAGCCTTTGACAGAAGATCTGCTTGCGCGTTTCTCAGCATTATCTGCTCCTACGTATGCCCAACTAGCTTTCTAGATGGCCGATTGATATACGTGCTAATATGCTTTATATTTACTAGACATGAACTTACACAGCGAGAACCGTCGCCAGACGCACTGGGCTCCATCGACGCACTCACCGAGCGCTTTACTAAGCTATTCAACAGAGTTCCGGTCTCTGGTATAACAAAGCCAGTCACAAGTTATGCTGATGAAGAAGACATTGATCCACGGATATTTCTCGGCTCATGTGCGATTGCAGAGACCTTGGCGCAGGAGGAGAACAAGTGGAAAGATCTCGTCGAGGTAGACGAGAATGATTTTGAGCAGGCACTGCGTGAGTTGAGTGCGAAGGAATGGGAGCTGTCAGCAGATGATTTGGATGAACTGCACTATTTAGAGAGCTCCGTAGTAGTCTCCACAGACGCTGAGAATGGTGATAGTGGAATTCTAGGCAGAGGATATCTGAAAGCAGTGGCCGAGGATTTGGACTACAAGGCTCGTGATAACAACAAGCCAGTCGAGATGATGATAGATGAGAAAGAACTAGATCAAGAGACTAATGATTCTCAGATTGATGCTGAGAAGCAGCTAGGTTCATATATTTCCGAAAGGAAGATGGACATGTCAGAGCGGGCTAATGCATCAGATGATGAGAAAGAGCTCGAAGAAAAAGCTACGTATTCAGTGCACGAAAACAAGAACATGGAGAATTACACTGAAAAAATGGGTTTGTCTAATGAAGAGGCAGCACAGTTTCAAAGCGAGCAGACAGACATTGAGGAACAGGCAGACCGCTTAGTCAAGATGTACTCTTGGTTACCAGGTTCGGGCGTTCCGGATAAGTCTCTCCCTGACGAAGACGACGAGAAAGATGAAGATGAAGAGGCCGAAGAATTAGTCGATATGTACGTTCGACTTGCTAGTGACAATGAGGAGGAACAAAAAGGTGATGGCAGCAAGAAGCCAGGCGACGACGGAGACGTTGGAGATGATCACGGGGACGCTGATTTGCTTGCGCGACTGCAAAGTCTGAAGTCACCCCAAACATACTGTAGAGATTTTCCGGCATCGAAATTAGCCGATGTTGCTGATCTCCCTGAGGTGCCATCTGTGATATTACCCTCAGTCACAAATAATATTATTAGCAAAAAGCTGCAAGAAGACGCAGCTTTAGGATGCTGCATGTGCTCAGACGATGTGGAATACCGCTGTTTGGGTTGCGAAAGGTCGGACGAAGACTATTTGTATTGCAGTAAATGTTTCTTATTATGTGAGTTCTTTGCTTTACTTTTGGAAAGAATACTAACAAGCGCTTAGCACATTTAAGCGAACAAGCTGGATATGATGAGCGAAGTCATCGATACAAGAAATTCAGCCTGTGAATTTAGTTTGCATGGCGTGTTTGGTGTCTTTTTTTCCGATGGCGTCGAGGGGTTGCATATGATATCTTTGGATATTTGTTCGGTTGGATAGTGTCAGATGATATATGTGAGTGTACAATTGGAAACGTATATGTTACCTTTCACATATAGGCATGAACCAAACCGAATTCACTATATATGCTACAAATTATTAAGACGTAAAATATAGTACTTAGAATAAGAAATACGAATGCAAAATGTACAAGGAATTTAGTTTTCTCGCCTTACAATCAAACCCGGTGAGATCAAATATGTAACCATAACGCCATAGTCTTCAATAGCTCCTACGCTCGCCATATCATTCAAGCGATCAAGCGACTCCCTTCCCGCTCTTCTTGGGTCGCCGTCGAACATCAGTCCAAGGCTCGTCAGATATATTCTTCGATTTCTTCTCCATCTCTTCTGGTGCATCGACCAAGAGAACATCGTCCGACACATCGTTTCCCTCTGTCTCCACAACTTGCCACTCTGCCCATGCACGCATATCTGCGTCCACCTGGTTTTTTTCCCTTAACACCACCAGCACCACTGTAGGATCTAGAAAAAGTCCCAGGTTATCAACATCTGGACTGCGTAACCGTCTCCATAGATGTGGAGCGATGTCGAGATATGAGGATATATCGATTTCGTCGGTTGCTGCTTCTTCGTTGGTGGTAGTGCAGAGATAGGCAATGTCACATATCAGTAGTGTCAATGCCTCTAGAAACATATCCAACTCCTTTCGACTGCGTTCGCGCTCGGCAAGTGCACCAATTTTCGCCGTCACGGATAGTTTCCGAAATGTTGACTGCTGCACTTGTGGGCGTCGTCGTATAGCTATAGCCGGACGAAGGGTAATCTCATAGGGCAACTGAACCTCCAGATACCGAGCCAATAATGTAACAAAAACACACGTCTTTTCCATAGTCGCGAGTAGTGCGCGCGGAGACAATCCTGTTAGGGAACCAAAGTCTGGAATGTTGACGCCGCCAATATTGAGCTTGCCGTCGTTGACGCTCACACCCATGGCCGCTCGAAGGTCGTTCAAGACACGTACGCGCTCATCTCGAGCTTTGGACCGCACTGCATCGACTTTTGAGATCGCACGATCGCGGGATCTGGTGATAGTGTCCAGCTGTAACGAGTGTGCGTTTCGCAAGGCAGTTGAAGTCCGCGATAGCGTGTGAGCTTTCGTGTGGACTTCATGCCGCAAAGTCGCCGCGTGAGTTCTCAGCGCCGCCAGAGAATGCCGAGCTTGGTGCAAAGTCTTATTCAGTTCTACAAGTACTATCTTATGCCGTGAGATTGCATCTATTTTCGGCGAGGCGCTGTCCGATAAGCATGACGTGACAGATTGAGATGTAGTCGAACGAGTGGCGAGCGCGTTGATGACTTCGAGCCGATAAGGCAGGACTTGAGTGCTTGCGCAACGTGCACAGGTCAGCGATGGATCAGAACGCGAGCATATGCCGCATGTGTATGCCATTCCCGCGACAGTCGGGAATATTATATATCCTAACTTCCTTTCTGGTAGTCGCGAGTCTCAAATATCTATCATGCACTTATACGATCGGCAAGGGAGATCGTTCAGCAACATAAGTCAATGCATCTCGGCTTCTTGTATTTTGCGTACTCTCTACTTCATCGAATCAGTACAGAGATGGATGTCTCGATAAGCGTTAATATATCGATAATGAGTTACTTCTCTCGAATTGTAAGACCGCGAGTTGGTCCGGTAGAGATTCAGTAAACCCTAATCTATGAAACAGCCCTCACATTGGAGCTTTGTGCTCTATATGCGTAAAGAATTAGTATTTAGAGTGTATCTATGTTACTCAAACGTGCACGACCGAACGCATACTTGCGACCGTGTGTACATTGTTGCTGTCGGCTCTACTGTTATTCCTCTCTCCTTTACAGCTGTTAATTCTTTGCATTACTCGCTCTATTCTCTCACGAATATATGCCATATTAACGTGACCTGCTTACATTGCAGCACGCTACGAGTTGAATTATCTTAGGTTGCCTACCTTGACCGCGCTTACTGAGCTTCAGATTCAGGTTAATCATTATGTCCGAAACTGAATCGAACTCATCAAATCGGCAAGCTGCGACTGCAACTGGTCTGCAGCATCTTCAGCCTTTTGACGAATCGACGATTTTTGAGGAGTATCGTGATATTATGACGCGTTCTCACGAGGAACAGCGCCAGATTTACAGCGAGTTCAAGGCATTTACCGATGTACATTGGACCTTAAGATTTTGGTAACACTATTGGTCAAGATTTGTTGACTAACTATGACAAATTAGGATGTTGCAGCATGGGTTAAGGCCGCATCCCAGTTTGACAATTTTAGAAGTCGGAAACGGTGCCCGAATTCTTTCAAATTTGGAAACCAAGTGAATTACTTACTAATGCCTGTACTATTGTAGGATAAAGACTCGCTTGGAATGGATCAAAGCTAAACATGGCGAGATCGAAGGCGTCCGAAACGAAGTCGTCACCTGCGTCGAGGCCGTCAGGGCTGCGTTGAGTATACTTGGCGGTATTACAGGACCGTTGAAAGGTTTGTCTGGTTTAGTTGACAATGGACCTGAAGGCGATGACAGTTCTGATGGGCAGGGAACAAGTTCAGCCGAGGGCGTGGGGCCGCATCAGGCGTGCCGTGAATGACTTCGCTTACATTTGCTGTGAATTATAATCTTGTTGCTAGCAATATTTGCTTTGACCTATTCTTTATCTTGAATAATAAATAAAAAAGTTCTCTGCCTACGTCCCGCTTCTCCCATAAAAAATTATTGCTCGTGTCGTTTGTCAATGACACCATTGAATATATGTCACTACAGACCAGGAACTTGTTACCAAGATCATTAAAACCTTGTTTGTACAAATTATTTGAACTAAGTTACTCGATTGAAATAAATGGGAAGTGTTAGGCAGTCGCTCTAAATATCACTGCGATGCGTGTTTGCGATGACTGTCACAAGCTTCGGCCCGACAGAGTTTGCTCCTCAGATGCCGTAATTGGTAAGTATCGTTTGATCTCACCACCTACTTCTGTATCGTTTTATTTCCGACACTCACTTTTCCTTACCTGAATCTTGTTTATCCTGACTCTGCAATATCAGCACGAGCGCCATAGAGTAATATGTCGTCAATACCACGACCAAAGCCATGGGAAGAGCGCGGTGGCGGCGGCGGCGCTCCGTCCAACCCCGGACCCGCCAATATCGCATCACAGGCTCAAGGAGCAGTACCAACCACGTCCGCTTCCACATCGACTGTAGCAGCAGGTACATCACCTACCTCAGCTCCTTCGCGGCCTGCTCCTTTACCTTCATCAGGCACGCAGATCCAGGCTCCTGCTAACACATCCGCATATTCATCATCGTACAATTACGCTGGAAGACCATACGCCAATGCGTATAATCCTTACTCCTTCTCCTCGCCGTACACGTCCGCGTATTCACCTTACTCATCTCCATATGCATCTCCATATTCACGTCTGTATGGTGCCGCAGGTCCTTCGATACCTGGTGCAGCGGGTTCGTTGGAGTCCTCAACTACAGCAGCCTTCCAAATGCTTGAGGCTGTCGTTGGTGCGATTGGCGGGTTCGCGCAAATGCTTGAGTCAACGTATATGGCTACTCACAGTTCATTCTTCGCCATGGTCGGCGTTGCAGAACAAGTCGCTGCATTACGACAGAGTATTATCGGATCGGCTTCGCTGGGAATGCTTGCAATTTGGAGAGTTTTCGTTCGGATATGGCGACGACTTACCGGGCGTCAGACGCCGCCACAGCAAAACCGGCTCAATATGCGGGAGTTCGAGAAGTTCAAGCGGGAAGGCGGTCCGGCTGGTGTGCCAGGAATTGGTAGCCAGCGGATTTCCGTCTGGCCCCTCCTTGTTTTCCTCGGTGCGGTGTTTGGAGGACCGTACCTGATGTCCAAGTTGATAAAAGCTATTTCTGCCTCTCGACAAGAAGACGAGATGAGATTGTCGGGATACGACAACCAGGTTCTGGGTGCTGGAAACAGCGGAATGCCTATTGCTGAAGGTGCGGTTGCTGGTGGCTCGGCAACCGGCAATGATTTGATCATTGATCCGTCCAAGTTGGAATTCTGCCGCGCTACGTACGATTTTGTACCCGAAAATGAGGCTATTGAGTTGGCGTTTAAGAAGGGCGAGGTTATCGCGATTTTGTCGAAGGATACAGTTACTGGTGCCGAAGATGGTGAGCCTACGTGGTGGAGGGGTCGTTTACGAGATGGAAGAATAGGATTTTTTCCGTCAAATTACGTCGAGGTCATCAAACGCCGTACAGGAAAGGCAGAGTAAGGGTAAACATATATCGTGGGGCCTGTATCATAGTGTCTACGTTGATTGGGATATGTATGACGGTTGCAATGCCAGGAGTTCATTGTGTGCTTTGTTGTGTGTTTAGTTAGAGATTATAATCGTTCGTTGTTTAATGAAATCTATGGCCCCGTCTTAAGATCGTCATTATTGTGATCCATCCAATGATAGTATATAAATAGTCTAGTAAATTGAGCTTGCGATATACAGCTGCAGCTGCACTTATATTAGTGTAGTGGCAGTCAGCATCGGCGGCTACGCTAACTTCCGGATTTTGCTTGTGCCCACATACTTTGAATTGTTCTCCCAGAGCTAATTTGGGCATCTGTTTAGGACAATTGTATTTCTTAGCTTTTCACAACCACAGTCATTCGTCTAGCTATGCGGGAAGTGTATATTTTTTAGGGCCGGCAAACATCCATGTCTAAGTTTACTTTTGATAAGAGTAGGCAATGACGTGTGAAAGCAGCAGGGCATGATATGGTCAATCAATTACAACAAGGCAGTCCACAGAAAGTACAGGGCCAACAGTGAGGATACTGTCTCCGCAAACTGCGTAACTACTGGATCTGGGTCAAGATGCCGCTAGTACGTGAGTTGTCAAAACATTAACAATAATGAGCGATTCTTCGGAGAGGTTGATCGCATGTTTTCGTTTCATGATCAAAGGAGGGAGCATGACCTTGCTCTGCTACATGTTTTCCAGGATGTGCAATACGCTGATGATTTCTGTGGCCATGTTCAAAAGCTAAGAAGTCGGGAATTGCTGTCACAGACATTGATTGTACTAGCTACCGTTGGCATTATAACGAACAAGTTTACCGAACGTGAGTATATTCTAGATCGCAATTGGATTGACTGTGACCCCAACAAAAATATGGTTTGAGATTTGCTTTCAATTGGATGACTGTTTCATGGCCTCGTCGCTTGTACTTATTCTGCTCTTCTCTGTATCCTGCATTTTGCTTGTGTGGTCGCCCATTGGTGTGTTTCAAAATCGGACTTTCATTCACAAATGAGGATTGTGATAGGAAATTTATCTTATTATAAAGTCCAAAACTGGTAATCGGACTGAAGAGCCAATAATGTAGGCGTGCAAATGCCTGTAGTAGATTATATTTCTAATTTAATTAATTATTTCTTGTCGGAGCAACTCATATGCCATGTGGGAGACACTTGTCACAGTTGCTCCGTCATATTGTTTGACTGGACTCGCTCGAAGTGGATACGCAGAAATCGCTGAACCACAGTGACGCATGAGTCACTCTGTCAGAATTCCGGAGTGCCTCTGCGATTGTCTCCGTCGAATCGTCATAGTAGCTCTCACAATTTGTGACATGCATACGATTTGTGTGAGTATGGTCGGTGAATTTTTCTATAGGGAATTTCAAGGTTTTGTCGTGTCTGAGAGGTGCGGCCTCGGCACTATTATTATGGTATCTTGTTGATCGCCGGTAATTGAATACAGTAGGCGTTGCATAAATATAAAACAAGCCGTGTAGGGCAATTCCACTTCTACAAGTAGTCGTCAAAAAAGTGTTCCCCTGTGACTCAAAGTCAAGATGCAAGAATTTGTATGCTGGAGATTCGACGATGCCCGACTGCCAGTACGCCTTGGTGCACCGATGTGGTCATTACAGATGCAGACGAGGTTCTCATGAAGGCACTGTCCTCAGTATGCGTAACAGCTATGAACCAGCTCTGCAGGTGGCATGTGGAGAAAAATATCTTGCAAAATTGTTGCAAATACTTCAAGACCATGGACCAATTCGATACATTCATGAAATGCATCAAACAGAATACAAGCTCTCTAGACAGGGAAGACCAAGACAACATGTTTGCACAGCTCTAGACTGATTATCCGGCAGAGCCATCGAACTACCTTCTAACCCAGTGGTGGTTGAATGGTCAGTGCGAACGCTGGGCTGAAGTTCATATTCGTAAGCATCCAAACCTAGGGATTAGTACCACTTCGCGAGTGGAAGGTAGCCATGGTGCGATGAAAGGTGCCCTGACGTCGTCCTCGGGGAATCTCTGTACAGTTGGCCCCAAAGTTAACCACAAAGAGAGAGGTCGCGCGGAACAGCTCAGCATCCTGAGTTCAAATGAAAATTTGAGGGTAAGACTGGAAATTCAAAATCTGCCGGAGACTGCCAAACTCTGTACGGCGATTTCTAGGTCAGCATTGGACCTCGTGTATGTTGAGGTCATGAAAAAAGTCCATAAACAGGAGGGAGAGGGCACAACGTACAAATGCAGTTGTGAAACTGCGAACCGTTACCTCTTACCATGCTCACATCGGATCCAGGTTGGCGTGCCTGCTGATGTACAAGAGATTCATCCTCGCTGGAGAGTTCATCCTGAACTCCCCGTTTTATTAATTGCGGTGGGAATTGATGCGGAAAACCATTTGTTTCCTCTTGACTTTGGTGTCGTCAAGGCAGAAAATTAAATCGGGAGAATTGTAGTTGGTATCTGGAGGTTAGGTTGGAGCGCCAAGTTAAATTCAGCATGAAAAAAATTATTATTGTGGGAGAAATCGATTGTAATTTTGCTTATGAAACATTTCAGTGGAAATTTTGATATTTGCCCAAACAATTACATGGTACAAAAAATGACAAGCACAAAAACGGAATGGTAACAGTTTCGGAACGAACGCGTATGATCATCGCACTCTCCACGCCCGTATTACTACTATACTATCATGGATCCAGCTACAATTGACTTTCGCACGACGAGAAATCCCCATGATTTATGCATTGGCATGGTTTTCGAGTCGGATGATAGAGCCAGGGCCTTTGTGAACACCCATGCGATCAACAACAATTTCGCAGTAAAGAATGGCGTTGTGGAACACAAAGATCAGACACTATTGCTTTTCTGCAAATGCGGCAGAAAGCCTCTCAACACCGGTAACCTCCCACTGGAAGTCGGGAGTAAAGGAGACAATGGCCTCACCCGCCATAAAGTTGCCCGAATCAAGCTCTGCAACTGTCCTTGGAGAGTTCGTTTCAAAAGACAACTCAGCGATTCTTGGATCCTTACCAAGCTGGTTGACCAACATGATGGACATCAGCTTGACGGTATCAATCCCTATGTTTATCCCGAAAACCGACCCCTGAATGCTGAGGCCCGAGCTACTATGTTCGATCTTGTTCAGCACTCCTCAGCATCTCTTAGTACCATTGCAACAGTGCTAAACTCGCCATACGGGTTGTCTTTATTGGGCAGAGATGTATATAAGTGAACTTACGATTACAATCCGGAAATAAGTCATCGACGGCACGATTCAAAGAGACCTTGCGGGATGAAGGTTACATATACAGCGTCAAAGTGTGTACGGACAACACTCTCGAAGCATTGTTCTTTTGCAAGCCTGATGATGGTCAGAGGGCACGTCTATATGGGCAAACAGGTATCCTTTACCTTTGACTGGAGAGATCCTAGACCGAGTGAACGGCGCCATAATATTCAGCAAGATCGATCTGAAGGATGCATACTATCGCATCAGGATCAAACCCGGAGACGAATGGAAGACTGCGTTTTGTACACGATACGGTCATTTTGAATATTTGGTGATGCCATTCGGGCTGACAAATGCACCCGCGGCATTTTAAGCCTACATCAACCATACCTTGCGGGGACTGGTGGATGTCTGTATAGTGTATCTCGTAGTTTTCTCCCGATCCGAACAAGAGCATCCAGAGCACCTCCGCCAGGTCTGTGAAAGACTGCGGCAGGTTGAGCTATATGCTAAACCCTCAAAGTGCCAGTTCTACCAGAAGGTAATGGAATTTCTGGGCTTCATCATCAATCCAGAAGGAGTCAGGATGGACCCTAGCCGGGTCAAAACCATTTCAGAATGGAAGAAGAACCCTCCTCAGTCATTTAGAGCTTGATGAAGAGCAGTAAGAATGGCAAAAAGACGGGAGACTTTAAAGGGGAATGGGGCCACACACAGAAAGAGGCATTCATTCAATTACTCAGTGTGTTTGAGGAAGCAAAGGGCACCTTTGCTACGGCATTTTGACCCTGATCGCCCAATTTCGAATGGAGACGGATGCGTCAAAATTCGGCTTGGGAGCGATCTTGTCACAATTGGTCGCACTGGCACCCTATCGCTTTTTATTCCAGACAATTCAAGGGTCCTGAATTGAATTACGGGACCCATGATCAAGAAATGATGGCTATTGTGGCAGTTATTATCGGTGCAACGTACAAAATGAATAAATTCCGCTTGCCACTGGTGAACATTGTAACTGTGGGCAATAACTTGTGCACAGTGAGGACCGCATTGTGCTTTGTCACCAGCGAGCAGACAAGTGCATACACCTCGGCCCTACAGAAACTGAGTGAGTGGGACCATACTAATTCGCGCGCAATGGAATCCAACCTCTATAACAGAGGCAATTGTATTTGCGGATGAAGCACCCAAGATAATCCTTACCGATTCAGATAAGGCCCTCATGAACGCCCTCTCAGTAGTGTGCCCAACAGCCGTGAACCAACTCTGTCGATGGCACATCGAGCAGAACATACTCAAGAACTGTCGCAAAGTATTTCAAGAGTGTTGCGGACTTTGATAGCTTCATGATTATTTTCAAGACCATTCAAACTTTATTTCGTATCACCCTTGCATGTACGTGAGGTACGTCCGCTTTGGTTGCAACGGCCACACCGTCTGATAGTACGTGTTGCTTCTAGGCTGCTTCACGTTGGACCACTTGTTCATGATGGACGTTGCCCTTCTGCTCCGGTCAAAATATTATTAGAAGCAATAGATGATCTAGTAGTTTGGCGCTAACACTTTTGGCGTTCTATACTGCCCTGCATTTGTGTAAGTTGATACAGTTAAAATCGCTGCCTGATATAGTGCTAGTTCCGCGCTCTACTTTATCTGATCAATTGCGACATGCGTTGGACCTGACGGGCTTACTCTGCTTAGCTTATGGCCGGAACCTCAGAAATATCTACTTCCTCATCCAGTCTGGTGGAAGAAGATTGGAAACTGCGTGCAGTTAATGGCCGAAGTAACAACCTCCGCGGTATATCCGCTGTCCGGATTATTAGCCCCGGCAGAGTCTGCCTGTAGCACGCCATTCCGTACTGCTAAATGGTGTTGATTGCTGCTATCTTATTCGGAGTACACAATTGACAATAAGGTGTCCGAAAATTTGGCTCACTTACGGTGGGTGGACCGAAAATTTGAGAGAGAGAGGAGAAGGATTCCTGTACGCTCCACGCACGCCTAGGTCACATCACCGGTGTGCGTGTAGCGTACGCCGGCGTAGTGAGGTACCAGCACGCATTTTGAGCTCAGTAACTCACTGCCCAATGCCCCTCTAAATTATTTTATTTGGCCCCGAATCCCCTTTTTCATATTCAATTTCTGTGCCGAAAAACAACCGTCAAGATGTCGTTCGGAAAACTCTACGGTAACTTTGTGAGTTCTTTGTATACTCATTAGCCTATTTTTATATAGACAAGGACATTGTGATGGAATCGTGATGTTGAGGAATTCTGAAACTGAATAGGGACACCCCAGAACCAATGTCCCTTACTTCGTCGCCAAGTCGCTCGGCCTCGACATTGAGGTCGTTGAGACCGGCAACGGCAAGTACTCTTACGAATTCGTAGCTCTTTTCCCCGCCAAGAAGGTACGCCGCGCACTTGTTACTCGGAATGAATTTCAAAGTCATTCGTGGAGAATCTAACATGTCGACAGATCCCAGGTTTCGTTGGTGCTGATGGCTTGCTCCTTCACGAGACAATTGCGATCTCCGTCTACTGTAAGTCATACAATCGTTTTGATTCACGCGGTGCGAGCGGCGGGCAACATGATGAGCCTTTTTCAAAATTAATACAGTTATCCCTGTCTGAATCACACTGTGTTGAGGATGTATACTCTGATTACTACCACCGCTTGTCAGCCGCGTTGACTGCTTAGAGGACGCACAGCTAATAAGACAAAGTCGCTTCGCAGAATGAGGAGTCAGGTCTTCTTGGTACGTCCAAGGCTGACCTTGCCTTGATACTCAAGTGGATGTCCTTCACCGACATGGAGACATTCTCGCGTCTCGGCGCGTGGTGGAGACCATTGGCCGGCAGGGATGCCTACAACAAGAAGTCGGTCGACAAGGCCGTCGAGGACACTGAGCACTACATGTCCATCTACGAGAAGCACCTCACGGAGCACACCTGGCTCGTAGGCGAGCGCTTCACCGTCGCTGACCTCTTCGTTGCGAGCCTCTTCTCCCGCGGTTTCGAGCACGTCTTCGGCACCGCCTGGCGCGCGGCCCACCCTGCGATCGCCAGATGGTTCACCACCGTTATCAACCAATCGATCTGGCTCGATGGGGACATCTACATTGACGAGCCCATCAAGTATACTCGTAAGCTTCCCCTTGACGCCTGGAAGCGACAGTACTCGAACGAGGACACCCGTCCCGTCGCTCTCCCCTGGTTCTGGGAGAACTATGACCCTGAGGATTATTCCCTCTGGAAGGTCAAATACAACTACAACGACGAGCTCACGCTCACCTTCATGTCCGCCAACCTGATTGGTGGTTTCTTCAACCGTTTGTCTGCGTCGACGAAGTATCTCTTTGGCTGTCTCATCGTCTATGGCGAGAACAACGCCAACGGCATTGTCGGCGCCTTCGTCGTCCGCGGTCAGGAGTACGCTCCTGTGTTCGATGTCGCCCCAGACTGGGAGAGCTACGAGTTCACCAAGCTCGACGCCTCTAAGCCCGAGGACAAGGAGTTTGTCGAGGACATGTGGGCTTGGGACAAGCCTGTTATTGTTGACGGTGTCGCGAAGGAGATCGCTGACGGCAAAGTTTTCAAGTAGTAAACCCTGCCTTCAGGCACCCATGTCTCTTGAGATCCTTGTGGCTAGGTGCGTGAAGCGAAAGTGAAAGGTTACTCAATACCCTACTTGGATCATACGGAACCAGCCCTGTAGCTCTAAATCCTCTCTGAATATTTGAAGCAGATAATGCCTCTTGTCGGGCGAGTTGATATAGACGTAGAAAATCCAACTTGTCGATGTGATTTGTACCAGCCCTCGCTCTCTCTACAACTTGGCGACCGTACGCTCGCTTTAGAGGCGCAAAACAGCCCACATCGAGCGGTTGAAGTAGATGTGACGAATGAGCTGGCATATATAGCGGAGTAATGAGGTTCTATGTACAATACTGACAAATTCTGATGTAATATGGCTTCCATGCCAGTCCAAAATTAGTAACCGATATTTTCCATTTGCACTTGTCGAAGACTTCTCGAAGCCATTGTATGCCAAGCTCGTTCGTGATCCAACCGTTATTGCTCACACCTATTGACCAATCGTGTGGAATATCACTAACCCAAGGTGTTTGGAACACCTTGCCTTGAAAGATAAGCATAGGTGGTACATTCCATCCAGAGGAACTGACCGCTTCAACAACAGTGACCCACTCACGATTCCATGGCTGCTTCAGACACGCCCTCCCTTCCCTTTCGGCAGAGGTGACAATCTTTGCAGTTCCGATAACACCCATTCCCGTTCCGTCAAAGTCGTAGATATCGTGGTCAGCAATCTCATATATCTGAATAGTATTACGTACGAGATCGAACCATTTCGTAATAATCTCGGGATTCTCTGTCTTTGCCCATTGATGGTCATATCTTCGGGAGTACTTTGACTTCAACTCAGGATGTCTTCTGATAAAATTATGTACCCATTTCTCACCGACTTTGCTTGACTCGGGGGAAGAAGATTCCGCACGCTTAGTATGAAGCAGGTCGGCCATTCTTCGCACATCCGCCACTCTAGGAGGAAGTGCTCGCTTGTCAATTGGAACGATCCATTCCTGAGGCATTTATTCTTCTCTTTGAGTGCGTTTCCGCGTCGGTGTGATAGAAACGCGTCACGATATGCGACCTCTTAGACGAGCGTGAAGGGTAGAGTAGGGGACGCGTACGACCGCGCCGCGTCTTTAATACTTGAAATTTTGCCGTGTTTGTATGCTTGAATTGCTAAGAGAATTCTTCCTTCCTTAACTTTGATCGTGTTCGGTCACGGTTGCTACGTTATAAACAACTGAAGTACGTGTCGCGTAGAAAATGAAGCGGCGATCCGCTCGCTTGGGGGATCCGTTAGCTTGCCGATCACGTTAGTTCTCATCACCAGATTCATGAATACTAATATGCCCATTCAGATCAACATAAAACTAACGTGTCCTTTTAGGATAAAATATTCGATCATTGTATCAAAGGACATACGCGACCGGCAACTTTTCTCATGCTATACCTGTACTGCCGCAATGTACATTTGTTACAGAGCCTGGTTGAAAGATATATTGACAGACAAACAACCAAGGTACTTATTAACTGGCTTCGTCCTACTTAGCCACTTGGTCGGCCTCCCAGACATCTCAGTCAATGAAAAGGTCCAGCACGCCTCCAACGACTCCACAAACGTCAATCAAGAAGTTGGTGACAGCTTTATTTCCCGAACAATTTATAAAATGTTTCAGCAGTCTTACGCGCTCCAGATGCCAGAAATTTGCGGACCAAATGAGTCGCAAGAAGAGTACCTCAATCGTTGCGGTAGCCATGGTTCCGAACCAACGTATGGCCTCGGAAGCAATACGGCCCCACGGACTAGCCCTCCGCGTATGTTCCATGGCACTTTCAAACAAGCCACGCTAAGTTACCGAGAGTGTATTATTACCTTCATATGTTGGGTCTCGAAAGCTAGGACACTCTGAAAAATATAATCACAGCAGTGTGACATTCAAATTGGTTCAGCCACAGCTTAACATCTTTTTTCAGCTGCTGGTACGACTCGGAGACTCCAGCCTCAACAACGATGGTCAATGCTTCTTGGCCCTCTTCATTGTTATACATGAGACCGCCACCAGGAGTTTTTTTGGAGATCCTGCCTTGGTCGTCCACAATGCTATAGTCAGAGTCTCTGACAGGAAGGACGTCATTAAATAACTCACCCTTGTTGAGTCGAATGAGTGCGTCCCGTACGGGCCGAGAGATCAATCCTTGCAAGCCCGACGCTGACCCGCTGTGCAGTGCAGTTGGAACCGTATTGATAATTACCCTGGAGGCAATGGCCGAATATTGAAGACGGGGATATCTATCGCTGGTTAGTCATACTCTTAACAACTTAGGGGTCATATACTTCGCGTCATCATAGAGTGCATTTGCCTGCTCGTCAAGGAGTCGAAACGATTTGGTGGAGAGCTGTACATCAAGCCTTTTTTCCGGTTCATATCCTTGAGGAAGTTCAATGCCCCCTGAAAACAAATTGTTAATCATCACGAAGTGCCATTTCCATCGACATGGAGTTTTGCAGAACCACGCTTGCGTGACACTCCGCCTGACCTTTATACTCCTTGTTTTGACACTCTGTAGTTACCTCAACTGCCATAGTAGCTTGCGACATTTTGGCACGTGCGGTGCTGATCGTTGTGCAACGAGATGGCTGGGCGTGATCTGGATTCCTCTTCGCCGTATAGCATATTCATTAAGGATATCTTGTAGAACTGGTTCCAAGTAAGAGGTGCATCGTCTTTGTTCTGGTGGGCAGAGCGCAGAAAGAAGTTTTGGTTCCGGCGGCAAGAAGCTGTATGAGTTTGATTTGAAAGATGACTATGAGCTGAGATGTAAACACATCTCACATAAAATTAGGCCAATGAACTACTGGTTACCAAGCTAATATTCGTGATATATTTTATATTGGTGTATCAAGCATTCCTTCATTTAGCAATATTTAGAACGGCTGAAAAGGCTGTACATATAACAAGCGTTGCAGGTTGTTGCAAAGAGTGTAGGCGAAGTAGGCGATTTCAGGGGCCCATAGTAAAAAGATCGAGCGGTGTCGCGTTGCGCAGTACTTAAGGTGAGGCCGAATGTAGACGAACCGGGTAATGAATTTGTAGGCGAGGGCGTAAGTATGCGGGCCCAATGTGGAGTAGGGGGTTCAAAGGTTACCAATCGTCGCCCAACAGCCACAGCGGCATTGCTCGTATGGTCAAGACCATACAAAAGCCCGGAGTTTTCTCAACAGAATTTATGAGCTTTATTTTAAGAGATTCATAGAGCTTCAGAATGCACTATGCCTCTTTTGGACACGCTAAAATATAAATTGGTAAGTTACCATTTTGCGCACCGCCATGATAGACTTACCCTGAAATTGTTTACAACTGATTCTCTTAGAATTACCCCTGAGTACGACGCGTTCTGAAAGTGGAACGCGTTTGTCTATTACTCTATAGAATATACGTACATATATACCTCTTCTAGTCCAGTTTCCAATCGTTACAATTATCGCATTACTTTCCTGGAGCCATGAATTCTGCAACAATTCGTCTCCTCTATGCTGGCAGTTAACAACAGCCCGGCTTTGCATGTCGGTAAGGAATTAGCGTCCACAGACCGCGCCAGAGAGTTCGTTAACGCCTATGAGATTCATCACAATTTCGCAGTGAAAAATAAGTTATCCCTGCTTTTGTGCAAATGTGCCAAATGACCCATTACCGGAAAACTGCCGCTGACAAAGGGAAGTGCAGGTGACAACGGCCTCCTTCGCCAGAAAGGGGCTCGCAGCATGCTATGCGACTGTCCCTGAAAGGTGCACTTTAAGAAACAATTAAACGATCCATGGGTCGTTACACAACTAGTTGACTACCATGAAAATCACCAACTTACAAGGTATAAATCCGCTCGCATACCCAGAGAACGACCCTTGACGGCTGCGGCCAGAGAAACGATGCTCGACTTCGTTCGACACTCGAATACCTCGTACAATACAATCGCATCCGTTTTAAACTCCACGTACGGACTGTCTCTGCTAGGCAGGGACGTCTGCAATCGGTCGCATGACTATTCATTCGCAGACATAGAAGACGTCAACTGCACATTTCATACAGTCTTTGTACGATGAAGCCTTATCTATCCCGTCAATGTGGCTATCGACAATATCCTCGAGGCGTTGTTCTTTTGTAAGCCTGAGGATGTTCAGCGGGCGCGTCTTTATGGGCAAATGGTGGCTATGGACACAACCTATAAAACCAACAGATTTCGCTGGCCATTAGTCAACATGGTGACTGTAGACAACAATTTGCGTCCAGTAAGGTTAGCTCGATGCTTCATCAGTACCGAGCAGACACAAGCATAAATCTGGGTCTTACAACAACTAAGCGAGTGGACTTTGCATTCTTAGATATGATTTTCGAGTCTAATATTTAGACGTGATTCCCCTGGCGTGATAATCACTGTCTCCGACAAGGCTTTGATTCCGACCAGTATGAATCAGCTGTGCAGATGGCATATTGAACAAAATATCATGAAAAACTGCAGAAAGCGCTTCAGCAAAGTTGACGAGTTTGAGAGCTTCATGAAACAGATAAAAAATTATTGCAAGCACGACAGATGGTAGTAATCAGAACGAAGAGTTGAAGCTGTTGAGGGATAACTTTCCCACACAGGCTGTTGATAATTTTAAGGACCAGTGGTGGCTAAATTGAGTGTGTGAACGTTGCGCTGAAATCCATATTCGAAAGTATTCGAACTTTGGGATTAGCACCAGTTCTCCAGTTGAAGGTAGTCACGGTGCACTGAAGAGCGCATTGACATCATCGTCAGGAAGAATCCACACAGAGGCGAAAAAATAAACCGTCGGGGATCTGAACGCTCACAGCCGCTTAGTGTCATCGGATTCGAATTGATTGTACGACGAAACCATGTTGAGACTGCAATGTTGTGTACAACAATCTCCCGATCTGCACTGGAGATGGTGTATGCAGACGACATGAAGAGGCTGCATCAGGAACAGGGCCATATCGACGAGACCTGGACTTGTACACAATCAACATTCGTTATCTGTTGCCGTGCCAGCATCAGATTCAGCCTGGGCTACCAATTGATGTCGGACGCATTCATCCGCGCTGGAGAGTACACGTCGACCCTCCCTCCTTCCAATACCCCTTGGCAGCATATTGATCCTGGTACTCTGTCTGCCGTCAAGGGCCCATCTGCAGAAGGGGCGAGAAAGAGACGCCCGAAAGGAACACGGAGACTCCGGACGTTGGCTGAGACTGCTCAACGAGCTTCCGATAGAATAGAGAAGGTGAAAAGATGAGGATCTTGCCATAGAGTCGGTCACAATCGGCGGACATGTCCAAAGGATGGTGAGACGCAGGGACTTCAAAATGATGGCAAACGTGGACAATGGCTAAGAGACTGCAGAGTACGATGAGGGAAGATCATGAATTTGAGACGATGTGGGCCAACGCTCTGTCATTAATGTAGCGTATGTTGGAAAGAGCTATATATTGTTTGTAAGGAGTAGAAGGTTGAGTAATTATTGTTGTGCACAGAAATTCCAGTGTGGCAGTTCCTGATTATTTGCTTGAAAATCCCTACTAGTTGTGCGGCAGTACAAAATGGTACCAATTTATAATTTAGCGTGTCCAAAAGAGGCATAGTGTAGCTCCATGAATCTCCATAAAATTTAGGGTTTTTGCATGAATTTGCAAGCTTGAGCACTCACTCTTAGTATCCAGAAACTTAAATAGACATTCGCGCAACATACGCGAAGCAGAGATACTCCAATAATTTTATCGTATGTTGACATTGAGACTTTACGGGCATTGATACGTCGAGCTGTGCGAACGAGGGATTGTGCATCACATCATTAAGTATGTCAGATCGAGACCGGGGAAGGGATAGAGAGCGTGATCGAGACAGGGATAGAGAGCGTGATCGAGACAGGGATAGAGAACGCGATCGAGACAGGGACGGAGAGAGATATTATCGTGATCGAGAAGTAATGCGAGATAGGGACCTGCACCGTGATCGTGACTATGGAAGTGATCGGTATCGGGAGAGACACAGAGACCCGGATAGAGATAGAGACAGGGGTAAATCCTATCGAAGTGAAAGACGGTCCCGAAGTCCGAGGGGAGATCGAGGAGACCGGGAACGGGTTAAAGATAGTGTTCGCTATCGAGAGAAAGAAGGCAGCCACCGGCGAATGGTTCGATACGATGACATTGATGACGGCTATTCTCGAGACTCTAGACTTGGCCGAGATCGTAGTCGCTCGCCAGATTCGCGCAAGCGTGACGGAACTCAAAGTCGGACTCCATCCCGAGAAACGGATTACGACAGAGATGATGTGGATCGGCGGCGGAGGAGGAGGAGGAGAGAGAGCGCGAGTGAGGACAGAAGACAGTCTACAGAAAATCGAGGCAGAAGACGCACTCGGACTCCCAGTGCCTCACCTGTTCGACGCCTTCGTTCGCCCGATGCGATGGATACTGCAAATGACTCTGAAGAGGATGAGACAGTGCGGATGGCGAAGTTAATGGGCTTTGCTGGATTCGGAACGACCAAGCAGAAGCGTGTGGTTGGTAATAACGTTGGCACCGTGGCGAAAGAGAAGGTTCCCAAATATAGACAATACATGTATGTATTCTTATACTACACGTTTATTACATCAGTATTGGACACTAACTATGATATAACAGGAATCGTGAGGGCGGTTTTAACCGTGCGCTATCCCCAAGTTAAGCATAGAGCATGAGAATTTATTATTTTGAGTCATTCGTCACTCGTCACTCGTGCCTATCCGCAGGTTAAGCATAGAGTATGACAATCATGTCATCTGTAGAATATTTTGGAGTAAGCCTGCATATATCCCCTGATGTATAATGCATACGATTCATTATAGAGTGAAAGTTTCAGTACATTTGAGTACGCGGTCTCTCTTAAATCGGTGTCAGTTATTGAACATGACCGATTTTAAATCTCGGATTGCCCCTTAACTCCGGTTGTAGCGCTCAACTTCGCTATTGTTATCAATAAATATACTCAACCGCCAGACGCCATTTTTATTAACGTCATGTATCGTTATGAATAGGTTCTCTTGCTATCGCCAATCATAACAAATTGTGCAGGAGACCACTCTTGGACCTTGGTCGATGGTTGCGAATTGTTGCTTTGCTCTCTCCATTGCGTCGTCGACGAGCCTCAGGTTCTTAACGCCGGGCCGCACATATAAAGCCCACGTCTGTCGTCCATCAGATCACTCAAGTCCACATATTTTCACCAATTGTTGCTCAATTATTCGCAATGTCTATCCAACCTCGCTTCCTTGCCCATAAGCTGGCCACCGGCTCGTCGATTAGTACAGCTTCGTCGCCAACGCCGCACGTCGTCGATCTCTACCTCGACTACGTCTGCCCGTACTCAGGTCGTTTATTTAACACAGTGTACAACTCACTTGTGAAAGAGCTAGAGAAGAAGTATCCTACCGGCGCGTTTACTTTCGTGTTTCGACAGGTTGTCCAGCCATGGCATCCGTCATCCACTCTGGTTCACGAAGCCGCGCTCGCCGTTGAGAAGCTAGACGCCTCGAAGTTCTTCGAATTCTCTAACGTTCTGTTCAAGCACGCCTCGGAATACTACGATACTGCAGTGTACAACGAGACTCGGGCCCAGACATATGACAGACTCGCTACTCTTGCGTCCGAAAGCGTGGGTATCAACAAGGACGAAGTGTTGAAGCTACTGGCTATTCCCCCTTCTGAGGACGGCGCAGAACATAACATCGGTAACGAGATCACGATCGATTTGAAGTTGTTTGTGCGCCAGCATCGACAGAACTCCGTGCATGTCACGCCGACTGTTGCGGTTGACGGTATTATTAATAATGATATCAGCTCCGGATGGCAGGTAGAGCAGTGGTTGGAGTACTTGCAGGGAGTCTACGACAAGAAGTGAATCGCGGATGTGTAATATTTGCTGAAACAGAGGAAGAAGTAATTGCGAAGAGCTTGCAGCTGAAATATGACATATGTGTGCAACAAATGTACAACCGTGAATTCTAGAATAAGTTTTATCAACCACCCAACGACTCTACAATCCCCAATGTATGTATACAACTGATAATTTCATCAGCCACATCCTGCGTACTCTGTCAACAAAATACAAGAAAAAGACAACCTTACATATCCTATGATTTCTAAAACCCGTACGATGTGCCTAAAGCCAAAAGAACCTAACAAACGACACGACAAGCTAAATACAACATGAGACCCACTTAGATAACAATGTTCTTTGCTAGACTGCTCTTGTATTCCAAAATTGAACCTTCCCATCTGGTAGTTGTCTTGTTGTTGCATACGTAAATGTCTTTAGCAATCTTGTCCAAGAGTCTGAAATCGTGCGAGACAACGACAACTCCACCCTCGAAAGCGTTGATAGCCTCCGCAAGCGAGTCAATAGTGGGAATGTCCAAGCCATTAGTAGGCTCGTCGAGGAGGATGACGTTCGGTGTCTCGATAGCGAGTAAAGCGAATACGACACGCGACCGCTGGCCTTCGGAGAGAGTCGCCATAGTGGCAGTCTGGCCCTCACCAGTAAGACCGTATCTACCAAGCTGCTGACGCCAGAACTGGTAGTCTTGGGAGATTTTCGGGTACTTGTCGCGTACAAACTCGAGTGAGCTCTTGCGAAGATCAAGCTGGTCGGCAGAGTGCTGAGAGTAGACACCCAGCTTTAAGTGAGAGTGACGGGAAACACGACCACCGGTTGGCTGCAGCTCACCGGTCATGATTTTGAGCAAAGTAGATTTGCCAACACCATTGGGTCCGACAAGAGCAACTCGAGAATCCATATCGACACCAAAGTCGAGATGCTCGTACAAATTGTCCACGGAATTGCCCGAATAAGAGAACGTAACGTCATCGAAAGACAAAACTGGAGGAGGAAGCTTCTCGACATCAGCGAATCGGAAAGAGAATACCTTATCAGGAACGACCTTCTCAATGAAACCGTCGGCCTCCATCTTGTCGAGAATCTTCTGTCGAGATTTTGCCTGGCGAACCAAGTTCGCGTACGTACCGGCAGATGCAATGAACTTCTTGATGTGCGCAATTTCTTCCTGTTGCTTGTTGTAGGCCTTCATCTGGTTGGTCTCCATCTCAGCACGAGTCTTGACGTACGAGTCGTAGTTACCACCGTAAAGGTTCAACTTCTTCGATCGCATATCAATCATACTTGTACAGACACCATTCAAGAAATCCTGAGAGTGTGAAACAAGCACGAGAATTCGGTCGAACCGCTTGAGATATTCCTCCAGCCACACACATGCCTCCAGATCTAAATGAGCAGTGGGATCATCAAGAAGTAGCAAGCTGGGCTTAACGAACAACGCCTTGGCAAGCGCGACACGCATTCTCCAGCCGCCAGACATATCCTTCGTCATCTTCTTGATGGTCGTATTAGTAAAGCCCAATCCTCTGAGAATCAAAGACGCACGAGATTCGAAGGTGGTGGGATCCATGCTTTCGATTCGCTCGTACAACTCCTCAAGAATCTGTGACTCAGGGCCGTCCTTCTCCAAAACATCCTCCGCCATCTGCTCAAGTCGCTTGAGCTCATTCTCAGCCTCGCGGACGACATACTCGAGTGCGGAGTAAGTTGTGGGCTCCGCAGGCTCATTGAGAAGGTAAATATCGATCTGCTCTGGGATAGGGTATTCTCTGGCGGCAATGGCTCGAAGGAACGTAGACTTGCCGCAACCGTTCTCGCCGAGAAGACCGTATCGACGACCGTAATTAAACTCGAGGGTAGAATCCTGGATTAAGACCTTTCCGTGAAACACCAGTGAAACGGACGTGACCTGCGTGACGTAAGCGATTAGTTTGATGTCCCTCAGTATTCAAAGAAGTACACACTTTGACATCTCGACTGGTGACCAAACTAGACAAGACACCGGTGGTGACACGATCGGACAGCCCGTGCTTATCCTCTTGTAATTTCAATTTGGCAACCTCAGTGGCAACGACCTCGGCCTCGGTTTCCGACTCACCGTTGACAGAGACGGCGGCGGAAGAGACCTTAGACGAAGCCTTAGAGGTCTCCGCGCGTTTGGCTTGACGTTTGGCCTTAGATGCTGAAACCATTGTTGATTTTTGTGTTCACGAGTGGCGATTGTTGTGGTTGAAACTTCGACGATCGAGATGCGTCCAAATAGATGTGGCGACAGCAAAAAATTGGGATATATCTGAACTAGCTTGTATAAATCCAGAATAGAGAACGTAATCCCGTTTTACTGAAAACAATGCCCGAAATCCTAGAATCTATCGTACAATAATACAAATCGACGGAAGGAATGAATCAGTGTGGATCAGTGCGTGGTGCCACGACTTTTAACACTTGCGATCAAGTCCTGCGAAAAAATTGTTTCACGGTAAGTTGGCCAATGTGAAGGTTAGGGTCCTGGGTGTAAAACTTTGTGGTATTACTTGCGGACATGTCGTAGTATGGCTCCGATATAAATGCGGCGTCGTTGCTACCCAACTTGGTGGCGACGATCGTTGCCTATTTCGCCTTCTTCACACTCCTTAGTATATTGTCTTCTATCTATGGACGGTAAATTTCTAATTATTAATATTAGTGTCTACGCAATTTGCGGAGACTGTTTGTCTTAGAGAAGTTCTGGTCGGGAAAGAGTGGGAGCCCCTGAAACTGCTTCTATACTGGGTGACTTGCCACTTGACTTTACAGCTTGTAGGTAATGATATGCTGTGGTTACCATACTCCATACTCCACACAACTCCAACCCTACCGTAAATGAAATATAAAACCAATTCTCCTGGTGATATTCCTATCCTATTATTCAACTATTTTAGAAGCTGCTGACCCTGAGACAGAGATAATATCTTTACAAATAAGCGTTGGAGAACATGCAGTGTATGCTGACAGTAGGGCTGCTCCGAATACTAATATTCGCAGTAATCAGCATTATTCGTATTTGTTATTCGCAAGTCCCAACCGCTGAGAATAATATTCGCTATTTTATTCGCAAATCCTGAGCAGTGCGAATAATATTCGTAATTTATTAATATATTGAGCAATCTAATCACGTGCTCAGGGGGTATGCCCCGTAATAAACTTAATTCCCAGTTTCAAGAGCCAAGATTGCCCCTTACAGCCTTCCAGCTCAATGTGATGTAAGGAGTAAATTGATAGCGAGCTGCGCACTTTTCTTGCTCTGTATATAGGTGTCAGGAGCAGGCCTGAACAGTGCAGTCTTGCGTTTTGTGGTTTGCGTCTTTCGTTTTGCGGTTTATGCCTCCGCTGTTCATTTGCTTGTCGTTTTGTGCCTTAATGCCTGCTTCTTCTTGTGTTGGAACCGTAATAAACTATGAGCAGTGCTTCTGAGGTTCAGGGTTTCAGGGTTTCAGGGGTTGCGAAAAATTTGCGAATAACGAATATTCGGCGAAAAATATTCGCAATTTTATTCGTTGCGCGGACATCCTGCGAATATTTGGAGCAGCCCTAGCTGACAGACACATGTATTAGACGCCCACCAAACCCCGAGGGGTGAGTAGCTGTGCTCGCATGTGTTTATAAGTGATCTCGGTCTGTCACAGACTCCCCTCCTGACAGACGGTGCGCGTAAAAGAGATTAGATATTTTATCCTGGTCTAGGTCACCATGGTCATGGTAGCTCCGGCTTTACTCTATGGAAGGGCAAATAAACTGGTTGACCGAGGCTATGTATTTCCCGTAGACATTTTGACGCCATCAGGACCAGATGCACAGAATTTTCGATTACTTAAGCAACCAGATTTTGACCAGAATCTGGGAGGGATAACCCGACACAGACTAAACAAACTCCCCCCGACTTCCTGTCCAGCTGCACCAAAATAATGGCGTGTTGGTCACCCCCACGGTCACGTGAAGATCGGTATTTGTGAATTTGGTGGTCTGGTCGGGCAACCTACGGGAACGAGTCAATTCTGCTTACCTGAGCATTTGGGAGTTTGGTTTGCGAGTCTGGAAATTTCGCGCTACGGGAAGGCACCCATTAACAGAAGATTTGGTGACCAAGTCGAATGAGGATACAATGGCTTAGGGTTTGAACTTCGTATGATAGCAGCTTCACCAAAGCCGCACGATATTTAGAGACGTAGGTGTCAGAACCAACACAACGAGCTGTTTCACGGGACAGCTCGTTGTATGGGTATGGCCACAGTAGGATTGATGGTTAGTAATGTTCGTAGATACCCTATCCCCACTTAATTTTTGCTGTAAGCAAGGTACCTTGGATCTTCTGCACCGCGTCACGCGTCCATTAATCCGTATTGTCATTTCGCTCTTATGGCACCACCCATATCCATCTTCTAACTTCATTTTCGGGCCAACTATAATAACATTCGACCGACCTTCTTCTCTGTGCTGTGCCTTGGTGCCTTTCCGTCATTATGAGTGCGGCGAGCTCCCCAGAACCAGTTCCAATCTCTGTCGACGATCTCTCAGATGACTCCGAACTCTCCAAACTTTCGTCGCCCGATTCTCCTGTATCCTCATATACTGCATCGACTGCACCCTTGACACCGCCGCCTAATCCGGATCATTTCGAGACGCGTCTTTGGCGTCATTTTCCAGGCTGTGTGTGGTCAGAAAGAAGTAAAGATAATAATCACTCTTGAGCTTGGGAATATGGGTACAACCTACAACGTCACGACGAGCGCAGATGGGTTTGCAAGCGGTGTATTCAGAAGAAGGACCCCAAACCTAAGAGCTTTGTTGCTGTCGTCCTCCAGAATGCCCTGAATCATCTATATATAGATCATCGAACATCTGCGCCGGATAACAAGACGAAGTCAGGGTTACAACAGAAGGCTGAGAAGAAGCCAGGGAGCAAGAGACTGAGATCAATTGTGGATGCTTTTGAGCTCGATCCTTCGAAGCCTCGGGAACAGGCAATTGCCAACTTAATCATACGTGGATTCGATCGAAACCACTTCCAACGGCTTCTAAAGCAACTCACCGCAACGACGACAAGTTTGCTCGTGATCCAATAGCTTATTGGCATGAGAAGCGCTTTCAGTACCCTCGGCTCTCTCAAATGGCTCTCGACTTTCTCACGATACAATCCATGTCTGCCGATGAAAGACTGTTCTCAGCCTCAGAGCAGATGGTTGTCCCTCAACGGAGTAATCTTCAGGCGCGAACAATAGGGATGTGTCAAGTGTTGAGGTCATGGTTTCGTGCTGGTATTACCAATGATCTAAATTCTTTGTTCCTTTCAATCGTGGTGGAGAAAAGACAGCTTGAGAGCATGACCTCTATGATGACGAGTTCAGAACACGGGAGCTATCATGGCTTATTGGTACGGCGCAAGAACTGGCTGCTGAAGAGATAATTTAAATGGTCAGGGGAAAACGGCAGAGACGCTGCTTACATGGTAGTACGGTATTTTTACTCAAGACGACTTCAAAATTGGCGGGGCATCTTAGGTGGGCTTCTTCTGAGGGGACGGTGACAGTCATAGTGGGTCACCCCATACACTGAAGTCAACTACACTCACACCATCTACATTTGAGGCGTCCGTTGATACAACACATTCAAGTCTTGCTTATTAATATACACTTACTCTACATAGACAAAAAATATGTAATTGATGTAGTTGATTGGATCTCTGAACATGTCTTACTCCATAACCACCGGAGTCGGTCAGCGCTCGAAGTGACGTCGCGAAAATTGGATATCGATAATCAGGGAAGGAATTAGCAAGGACACAGCGAAGGCCAAGTATGACATTTCAGCTTTTCTTCTGAATTGACTAGCGGAAACCCAGGAGAAGTACTAGAAAAGAGGCACACTTTAGCGAAAACCTGTTGGAATTACATAGCAGCTATGATGAGTATCGTTCATTGCTTAAAAAGAGTGGGGTTATGATCCAGCGAAAGATATGTCAGTAGATCCGCAGATATAACTTCTACAAAGTATACGACTAGTACTTGTATAATTACAAAAAAATTCACTTCCATGGTGACGATAAATACTCTCTCTGGTCTTCGCAATGTCAATTTATTCAGTGCCCAACGCAAATTAGCTGTTTCACATCTTAATACTCGTCAAATTCAGGGTTAACCCAACGAAGGAGTGTGGAGCACACGAGAACGAACGACGATTACACTGATCCTATCTAGACCACCAAGGTCCGATAGCATTCAGGTTTCAATTTGCAGTTCTGCATTATCCACCCAGAAATAATTTTTTTTTCTTCGCGTTCTGTTCCGTAAACAATGCCCGCACCAGAACTGCAAAACTCCCCATAAGGCCAAACGCAGAAACAAAAAGTGTTTGCGTCATGATCTGCTCTTTCCACGGCTCGGCATCGGTTGCCGCCGCGGCAGCTGCAGCCTGTAGTCAGAGTAAGTCTCGTGGCTGCCGTACGTTGGCCCTCTATCATCGGTCAAGCATACTTACAATTGGCAACATCTGATTACTTCCCCTGCGAAAGTCAAGGGCATCAGTACTTGATTATCTCGATCACATCCAGTAAATAAATGACACAGCTTACCACATCGCATTAAAGCACTGAACTGCAATGGCTGGCCATACCAGACCAAAGCCCCACCATACAATCCTCGACTCCAAAGCGCTCAAGGTGAGGAGGTTGGGCTGCCAAAGAAGGACACCGGCACCATGGACCATGGCCCCTTTGTACTTTAAAATTTGCCAGCAAGGTCACCTTGTGCCATCGACTGGATGTGTGCAGTGTCCCATGAATCGCTTGTTTATGCAACTTCTCTCATACGGTGGCATAATATAGAGCGTGCGGCGTCAACCCTCGCGCCTCAGTGAGCCCCCTAAATCCTTGACACTTACAGTCTCAAAACTTTATCGCAAAAAAGAAGACACATGATTAATGATACAAAAATAGAAGCATGACTAATCTTACGTGATGATAACAACTAGCAGACAGAATAGAAACAAAGGTAGAAAAATGAAATGAACAGGAGGAAATTCGACTACGGCTTCAGCACGAGTAATTCTTGTGTCTTTGCAAGTCAACGCTCATATTATAAGACTGCTGACTGCAATATGACAGAACAAGACAAGTCTAACAGTCAGACGACCGAAAATACGTCTTTAGCTACCTTAGAAGATGTTCAGGATGTTTGCGACCTCTTACATTAGAAGGAGTTAGGGTTTATCCCCGGCTAGCGCAAATGGCGCTCGACGTTCTCACCGTTGCATCTATGAGCACAGATGTGGAGAGGTTGTTCTCATCTTGCGGTAGAATATTAGACTCTTCGCGTAATCGTATTGAGGCCAATACAATAGGTATTATACAGACTCTGCGCTCCTGGCAAAACGCTGGTCTTATTCAAAGTAACGAGCACTTCTACAGCTGCCCGAGTCGCATATTAAGAAGTCGCTCAAGGAGTGGAAGCAGTTGTTAGGTGGTCAGGAGGGAGAAGAGGAGTTCAGGCTTTAGGGGTTAATGAGAAGAAAGGGCTGGACGGCGCTGGGATAGTTATCGAGGTGTAGATAGCTTCAACGTATCCATTCCACTGTCCATCCACTCCACTGATACCCTGCGTGGATCCATTCCGTCGCGAAGTTGCCCCTTAGCGTCCACTTCCACTCCACGGATGGAATGGATCGCCACACTGCACGCTGGTCCCCCGTCGAGTCCTCATAGTTAATATTCTGAAATATACAGTTACTTGCTTTCCAGCTAGCGTAACCTATAGTGCAAACCTTCGACTCTGACCTTAAGTGTCAACGGGAAATTAGCAGTGTTTCATCTTCTTCGCTAAGCCCTATCATCCGTCACGCCCGTGCCACGTGTCGATAAGGACTTTCTTTATTTTCATGTTCTTTTCTTTACCTATATATAGCTGGGAGAGCACTTGGTAATTCAATTCAGTTTTGATCTAGCATTCTCTTTCCATCAACCGGAATCACGTGAATTTTTTTCGGTTGAAATTAAGACCCTCGACCCTCACAGAACCGCTTCTATCTCATCCGTCCTGTTCTTCTGTTCCCGAGCAAGCGTCCGTGGCAGCTGCTACGGGACTCGTCTGACGAAAAAGCATTCATCTTGACACAGAGCATAGCCATGCACTGCGCCTGAGCGACGAAGGTGTCTGCGTGATCGTGATTCGTCTACCTCTTATGACTACGACTCGGCGGCAGCTATTTTGTGCCGCTGCTGATGCAGATGGCTATGAAGGGCGGCGAGTCCATCTACGTAGGTGATTGAGGTCTGCGCACTTCAGATCTTCACGTGGATGATATAGCGAGACTATGGAAAAGGAATAGCCTACATCGTAAAGTGTTTTGTATTACGTGTGAGAGGAGGTCTAGAATGTTTCAGGGGCTTATGGAAGGGGTAGGGTTAATCCCTGGTTAAACTATAAAGCCTGCATGTATTTATAGAGAGAATAGAAGATAACGTCAACCATCCTTCTGCTACTACGTTCAACAAAGACTATATCTTCTCGTTCCGAGAGAGAGAGTAGCAATTGACGTCTTCAACTGCACCGGATCGACAACTGTCACCTTACGGGAATTGGCCGATGCGATCGGAGCAGCACTCAAATCTCCAGTACGTTCAGTTAGACGCAAAGAGGTGGAGGCGCGATGGGCCCGATGGGCCCGTTCCTAACGGCGTTTGTTCAGTTCGGGAACCGGTCGTCTAATCTCAAGGCAGTTCAGCAACTGGGATGGCAGCCGAGAGAAACAGATATAATGTCGATTCTCATGGATTTAACGGTTCAAGGCGGTAATCTTTCATGAAGCCATAAATCTCTCCTGGAGTACCCGATCCTTTGTTGTAGTACATTCTTTTAATTCTTCGTCTTGAGGATAACTCGTCATTTCCCAAGTCTCTATACCGACGGCTGATATGAAATTGTAATATTTATGGTCTCTAGCTCTCTAGGCAGCTAATTCGCTTGGAACTAGCGATGAGATTTACAACATTTTATCATACTGCAACCGCTTGGTCATGACCTAGCACTGATGGGCGTAGTGCTTATCGGAACGAATGGATCTGTTAAGCAGAATCGCCAGTATTATAGGATTATTATATCGCAATGAGAATTTCTATGAAAAAGAATAAAGAAAGTCAATAAATCTTGCTGTTGCGGTCTCTTTCATTCCAGCAATCACGTTCTTCAAGACGTAGCGACGAAAATAAACATTACTGTCCGGTATATTGCAGGTTTTCCATTCACTGTCTGGAAAAAAATCACTAATCTTAACCCCAACTGTCCTAGGGAGAGGGTTGTAGGAATGTGCGTCCTTAATTAGCCACTAAATTGTCATGATTGTGAGCATATGGGGCCCTCGTAATATAATATTATTGCTCACCTTTCGGACGGGCTGTTTCCCGTCGGCTCGCCAGACTTCAAGAAATAGCTCATTGAGCTTCCCAAACCACATGTTATTGCGGTATTCAATTGGACCGTAATTGCCTTGCTCCAAGTTGTGTTTCATGTTTCCATCCACATGCTGATCCATTCTTGCAACCTCCGCAGGAACATCATCAATATTCTGATATGCAGTACGAGGATTTTTAAACTGTGGCGTTTCTTTAAGGCATATCAATACGACGGCTATCGCGCCAAGACGCTGGAGCCATAGGTCCTTGTCATCGCAGAGAGCCCGATAGTTCTCACTAACTCCACATTCAATGACCACCTGTACGCGAGGACTTCCATGACCACCAACATACGCAAAGGATTCATCTGGTTCTTTCGAGCTCTTACCATCGGGGCATGATTTCTTCTTGATGGCGGATCCAGAGTTCATAATTCTGCGAATTTCATTGGGCTTGTGAATAGAAAGATATTCATTAACACTTGAAGTGATAATTTCTCGGATCACTGAGGCTGTGTAGCCATGGAGCGCGCTTTGGATTGTTACCACTGTCGCTATCTGCATTAAACTATTGTACGATAAGCTTGGATACCTTGCAATGTTTAGAATTGTCAGCTATTGCCTGTCAACACAATTCGCAGTATAATTTAATCAAATACCTCCTTTCCTCACGAATATTGTTCTCTGATTTAAACTTAGACCAACTTTCTTCCAATTTTAAATACTGAGTATACGGCAAGCGAATGTCCAATCGCTGCTCTGGTGGATTATTCTTCAAAAGGTAAAGAGCCTTGTCATAGTTCGAAGATGGATCGTCATCCGTCCTTGGCAAAATATCCGTAGACCTAACAATTGGCATCGCGCCTGAACTCGATAACCTAGTAGTCGGCCTGGTGGATTCCGGCAAACTATTCATCTTCAAGCCCTCTCTGGTAGTTTGACTGGTCAACGACGGATTTAGACATCCTGGGCGTGGTAGACGATTTGTCGATCTCCAGAGATCTGCAAAGAGTGCGGAGAAATTCCACACACTATTGTACCCATATTTCAAGAAGCGATGAGGGCTTAAAGCAAGCATCAACGCAGTGCGATAAGAGATGAAATGCTATAATCTCGTGGTAGAGATGATATGACATGACATAGAAGTAAGACGTTCGTCACAAGATATTTATGACTGCTAGAGATCCGACGTTGAGTTGCACTGGGTAAGGGTTCGCATATTTCTGGAACCAGGGAATTTATGTACGGGAGCAGGCACTTTTCTCCTCGGCGCATGAATTCGAGAGTATCACTACACCCCCTCATTACTAAAGCTACACCACTCTGGGCTGCTGAAACTTAAATCCTGCAGTTATCGACTTTCCACCGAGTTGGCGTCCCGCTGCCTATGGCGATGCTATGTGGTAGTTGACGGAGTACTCTGGTATGACGGTGGAGAGGCGTTGATAGATCTGGGTGGTTCTGCCGAAGGCTTTCTTCAACTTCTTGTGCGACCTCTGCTCTTTAGACTCATTGCCTTCAATGAACTGGTTCGTTCACAGCATCTGCCATTTTCTGAGCTCGATGTTGGACGGTTCAATACCGCAATTGAGCTTATCCGCCATCCGCCGGCGGATACGGCGGATATTTATTCGACATCCATATCCGCCACTTAAAATGCGGCGGATATTTATTCGAGGCGGATAATTTGGCGGATAGAATCCGCCATATCCGCCCATCCGTCCCAGCCCTAGGGTAATGTGGTGACCAATCAAACACTATAAGTATAAGTAGAGGTCGTAAACTCCTTTGGATATCATCAATTG
>JAJLTN010000492.1:0-28458 GCA_030568215.1 Lipomyces kockii | reverse complement strand
TTTTTTTTTTTTTGTCTTCTATACGTACATATGGGGATCTTTCCCTCCGACCCTCCTTTTATTCTCTTTCCTTTTCGTTTACTTTTTTTGTAGGCAACAGAAACAGAAATAAAGAGGGCCATGACTTGCCTGATGCAGTTTTCGGTACAGTCTCCAACATTATGTAACTTAAGCCAATTAAGGTTCTTTGTTTTCAAGCTGCAAAGTGGCAAAGTGTGTTTAAAAAATAGAACCAAGGTCTTAAGTAGCCGAACCCGTACAGGAAGAGAGTCGTGCGCTTTGAGGCGATACGATACGATATTCACCCATTATATCGTATATCGTATCGCCTTAAGCAATATTATAGGCGATATTATATTTATCGCCCAAAATATCGTCAGGAATTTTCCTCTGGCGATACCGTGTCCAGCCAATTTAATAGCAGCTAGTTTGCGAGTGATTCTGTAGCTTGAGGGTAGATTGCGTGTTAGAAACCGATGGTTTGGACAGGCGAACTGCCGGCGACTAACATACGTACACATAAACTAGCCCGTGGCCGAGTGGTGGTTAGGGCCACTTCTGATGAGGGAAACTCAAAACCAAAATATGTTTTCTTTGGACATGCAAAACTTTGATTTTCGCTGTCAGCCGCACACCGAATTTTGTCGCCGTTTAAGAGGTGCCGACACTCAGCAGTCTTAGCGGGAATCAAGCAATCAACACACAACTCTTCTTTCAACAACCTCATCGCTTTAGAGATCCAATGGAATGCTCTTGTCTAGTCGTTGTTCTCGTCTAGTCGCTTTTCAAAGCAAACCTTGACCAAATTAACGTTCCCGCTACGGGCCGCCAAGTTCCCTCAGACTCGAAGGCATGCTTCGGGACAACAATGTTGGGGTCTTAGGGTTGTTGATTGGTTGTTGATTGGTTGTTGATTGGTTGTTGATTGGTTGTGTGATTTTGTTGAGTTGCGGATATTGATATGCATCGAGCCAGAATATATAAAGGAGTGTCTGTACCTCGCTGGCTCGTATATTTAGTAGAGTCAAGTCTGTCTCGCCCCTCTTGTTCCCGTTCTCCTCAGCCACCGTTACATGCCAGCACGGTCAAAAATTAAACTAATGGGGGGCCCCCGCGAATTGCTCCTAGGGATTAATCCGAAGTCCTCAAACTCACAATGCAAGACGATAAAATCTTCCTCTTTCATTGACTCAGGCGAATACCTGCTTTTTTCAATCAAAATCTCTGATTTTTCGAAGTCAACGAGGACAACTCTTCCCAGATTCGTTAGGAGGAAATTTCGCAGAGCTAAATCCTGGTGAATTACCCAGTGGGAATGTATCTGACGGACAATAGCTTCCGTTTGCCGCAAAATCCACAGGCCCTGTGATTCCGTAATCTCGTCAGGAGAATACCACGACAATGGCCAGCCATCGATATGGGTATTTTGTCTTTAGTTTTGTAGGTAATTTGTGTCTTTCCGTTTTGGGGCTTCACGCTTTACCTTGTGTTTGTTCTTCAATATCGTTCTAATCTGGCAATCTATATGAGGCTGCAAGCTGGCCCACCGTATATATATAAAATGCCTAATCGCAACCTGGTTGTTTGTTCGTTGGCGGCTGCACGCAGCCGTCGCCGTTCACTTGATATCACGTGAGAACGAGTGCGTATGAACGCGCACTTGAATGAATTTTACTGTGAGTGCACCTCTTTCCTACTGCGGACTTTGATGATGGCCTATTATCATACAAATACATAACCCTAACCTTCTCGTGCTATAGGTGTAAGTTATCTTTGTTCGAAGGACTCGGTCAACTCCTCCTCACCAACCATGTCTATCCTGCTCAGACCGCCCTCAAGTTTGGCCTCCATCCATAACAGCAAATCGCCCATCATCTACGCGCCTCCTTCTGTTACATTCCTCCAAGGGACATGGCACGTCACGTATTCGACTCTACCAATGTGGAAATCTAACAGGAATGTCCACATCACCTACACGCCGTTGTTATCGTCGTCTAACCACACACATGACGGTTCTCACTCTGCAGCTGATGCAGCTGACATTCAGCTGGATGATATGGTGAGCTACAACTCGCTGAACGGCGACAAAGTGAAAACATTACATGGTATAGATACTCCAGTTGCCGAGGGGGCTTGGCATTGGAGGGGGAAGGGGTGGTTAGCCATTGCGAGTTCCCATTGGGAGATACTCGGTTATGGAACTGAGAAGCCTGATGGCCCTGCACCCTTACATAATAATGCGACTGAAGCAGGAGCTCAGATGGTCGTGGATGGTGGCGCTACGGATCTTGCGGCCGACGTGTCCGGGGCTACAACTACGCAAGACGGGAATCAATGGATTGTGACGTACTTTGCGCAAACGCTATTCACACCCGCAGGAATCGATATATATTCACGGTCTCCAGAGGGTTTGAGGGATGAAACAGTCAATGACATCCGGGAGATGCTAAAAGGGATGGAAGTACCAGAGATGATGAAGTTGGCAGGGGAGATGTTTGAGGTTAAGAGGGATCATTGTTGGCTTGAGGCTTGTAAGAAGTTTACTGGTGTGATGTGACAAGGCCAGGTTATGACATCGAGAATCATAGCGAGCAAACCGACCATTCCTCTTTGGGACTAATATAAAGTACACTTCGATATCTCTCACCGAGATGAGAGCATTTCAGACATCACAGCCGAGTTTCTCGTGATCGCGCGTAAAATTCATTGCGTCTGATGCTGCCGAAATGAGCTTGATGTTCAACGTTTATATTATCGTTTGAATCATTCTTCGCCACGCGCGACTGAAGTCATTCATGAATCCCGCTGCAATTGCCTTAGCCTTTGCGGAATGCAACTATTCTTGTCATATACATACGGATGGCTTTCGACTCGGAGTATAAAGCAAAAGTCTACCTAGAATTGTGCGATGCAATATTTGACAGCTATGAAGGATGTAGTCAAACACAAGGATCAGAATCAATTTGTCTGCACATACAGCTGAAATAGGATCTCAACACTAGAAATCTTCCAATCGCAGTACCTACAGGAGACAACGGCACCACCAGGACCCCTTACTGGCATGCCTAATGTTGTCCATACAAAATGTTCCCGGAACCAAGAATGTAGTGGTTGATGGAATCTCAAGGCAAGGCGCAACAATTGACCACATTGTTGCAGACCGCAAGGTATCCTTTGTTGATGGATCAATTTATGAGGAATCACCGAGAATGGACCAAGTGATAACGGAGCGAGTTCGAATTGATAATAAGGAACGTATAGTTGATATTCCAGGAGCATCAATTCACATCTCCTATTCTCTCGACCTCCTCGAAGACATCACACCCTGGCATCCATCAACATTTAGGTGGCCGATGGACGCTCATCACAGTGACTAGCAAGGGTACAGGACACCTGAACCGCAAGTATACAACCTAGCGACTTCAAGCTATGCACCTTAACGGGAGTACTGTACATGAAAGAATGCTATGTGAACATTATTGATTCCATGAGACTCACAAAGGATGCATATTGCAGACAATGGCATCACCTCCTTACCTACAAGCCAACGGGTTCTTCCTTCAAGGTCAAACCCCTACCCTTGCGGGCTAATTGCAATTGGTCTTGAAGAAGCGATATATTCATCATACCGGTGAAGCGAATGAAGTGGATTAGTTGACTTCGTCCAGACTAACAGATCGAGGTGTGATTCCGCTAGCAAAAATCAGAATCGATCATTCTGTGGTGCTTCGAAGTTCGGTCTCAGTTCTATGAACTACTATTCTGTTGTTCTAATCGGCGCAAATCTAGCTGGATACGTTTCGACACAAGATGATACCCAATTATTCTTATGCTGTTGAACTGAGCGGCAGAAATTATCCGATTTTCTACATTCAATTCCTAAGCCTTTATTCTTCTGATTTAGTGCCCAATGTGGCAGGATGACGACCAACACAACTGCACCGGCTCCGGGGGTAACCCTACCACTTTCTTCTCATCCAGACGTCTCCAGTTTATACAAACTCACTCACACAACCACTTCATATCAAATAGCAGTTTCCTTTACTCAAGAAGCATCATGATCTCTTTTCCTGTCTGTACTCTAAACTCGATTCTGGTTTTGCCAGCTTCTGCGCTATCTACTATCCAGTGTCACATCCGTTTTATCGTCATTGGGTAATGAGTTTTCGACAAAGTGGTTCGAATTAGCAGCAAGAATACTTTTACTTCTTAATTGATTGCTTTCTAAAAGCGGGTGAAAACATCGTAAACTACAGGTGGGGAAAAAAAGTCCGATCCGCTCCGAACTTCCCAAACGCAGGACAACCTGTCGAACGAGCTATCAAAACACAGGGCTGTAGGCGGATAGGCGGATTCGGCGGATAGGATATCCGCCGCGGATACGTATCCGCCATACTTTCGATTGGCGGATGCAGATGGCGGATAATTCGTATATTCTCTAATTAAATTTATAAAAGGTCAAAATCTAACGTCCTCAGCAAATAATCGCGTATACAAAGAACCGCAATATCAAATAAGTCGAACTATGGTCTGAAAAGTAGATGATGAACATGTTAATGAAATAGGGCGACTATTCCAACGGAGAGAAATATTTTTATCATAATTTTTTCTCCGTGTATCCATCGACCAACATTCTCATCGTTGAAACCCTGAACCCTGACATAGGACATAGGATATAGGATATAGGACATTAGATAAGACACGATATGGAATATTAATATGTTAAATGGACGTCGTCTGTATGAGTGGTGTATCGATCAAGTTCTTCAGTTATCGAACCAACTTCTATGGATTCAGCCAAAGTATTCGTCGACAATATCGCCACCTTCCTGTCTCGCATCCCTGCGATCATCGCTCGACGAAGCGGTGGTCCAACAAGTAAATCCAGATACTACTTATTACAAATAACACAAAAGCCGTGCATCCGAGTGTAAGAATATCGCACGAGACCGAGTCCCTTGTCCCGTAACCGCGATTCCTCCGGAGGACACCGACACGATCGGCGATGGCCGAACATAAATACAACCCAACTTTGAATTGGCGGATGGCGGATACGGATATGGAAAATTTTGGCGGATATCCTTATCCGCAACAGCCCTGTCAAAACAGGAAAATATAAAATACAGTGCGTAACAATCCATGAACCGCAGCATGCTTCGATCGGTACGAGACAGGCGTAGAAGGCTCGCTTGCCGGAAACTCAGGGGTCTGCGGAAGTCCTGTATTTCCACGAAATTCTGCGGTAGGCATGATTTTTGGGATGGTTGGGAGCTTGTTTGCAACCATGCATCCCCCTCACCTCTCCCGATGTTCAATGACGTATTTCCAATCCACAGCCAATGGCGATATATTAAATCGGCATTCTGGTCTCCAAAATAATTGTCGCTATCTAAATGCAGATATATATCTTCCGCGCGTGAGGCAATATTTCGATATTCATGGCGGCACATTTCGGTATTGATACATGGCGTCATGCTCCAAAACCAGTGGATGCCATGATTAATGATGCGCATACTTGGGTGGAGCATGTGCAGAATCGATTTCCGCGTCGACCGAACGACATATACTTCAACTACGAACAGCTGACTCGTCGAATGGAAGGGGTATGCGTTTCTCTCTTAAGGACTATACAGTTTGGCTAACGAGTGGGTGGGTTAGGCGCTGTGCACGTATCAGCATTTTAGAAAGGCTCAATTTATTCAACTAAATGTTTTATATCACTATCACCAATGTTTAGTCGGGATGCAAGATGACGAGAAGGACTACTATGTGTTATGGCTAATGGTATATATGTTTCCCGCGTCAGCTTTGGTACGTCGTTCACCGATTTTTCAGCGGAGATCTGAATTAACATCATTAAGGGCTACGACTTACTTGGACGATATTACAGCGACCGTTTAGAACTCGATAACGAGGTGGATATATACCAACTAGGCATACAAAATATACAAGTTACCACTGGCCCACATTATGAACGGATTCGAGCGAATCTAAGCAACGCTATGGAAGTCAGGGAAGCCAGACTAAATGCTGGACTTTTTGGTGAATTCAGTCGCCGTCCTCGGAACTTACCGCCTATGAATGAGAAAGGCAGAGACCCAGTAAATATGTTACCCAGCGATGTTGTTCAAAATATTTTTATGCGACTTACTTTTACTGAAAGAGTACGGCTGAAGCAGGTATGCAGGTCCTGGGCGACATACATTCAAAATACGCCAGATTTGTGGAAAGTATGGGATTTTCGCGACTGCAAGCGGCCGGTATTATATGGCGACATTTTGAAGATTTCGGAAATGGCTCAGAATATATGTTATGAGGCATTCCTCAAGAACATACTAATTCCAGATTTGGATAATGCTCTGGAACTCGTTTTCACTGTGATTGAAACGACTCCGGGTATACTCTACAAATTAGAAATAAACTTTTGTACAACGGTGTTTGACGAGTATCACTACTTCTCACAATCGCGCATCGAAGGACTACGAAAACTTCGCTCGCTAAAACTGCCACTGGATGATTCAACACAATTTGTGAGCCTGTTCGCAAGCGGCAACTTCCCAGTGTTAGAGGAAGTATTTTTATTCGGCGACAGTCCACGTCACGTTGAGACGCACGCACTGTGCTTCGATATTCCTGGGCCAGGTGATCCTGAGTTCAAAACATTTCCAGCAATGAAATGGCTACGAATCGGGTCTCAAAGATCCACATCTAGTATTCAAGATCATCGCAATGACTTCATCTTTGGCGTGGACTTGGACAAACCCACTGTGTCTCTCGACCCCCGGAGCTTAAACAAATTAGTTGCGATGATGCCAAATCTTGAAAGCTTTATATATGTGCGGGTGAAGTCTAGGTGTATCGGCAAGGATGAGGAAATTTTCCAGACAAGGATAAACCTCCGCGGAAACGAGAACCTACGAGAGATTATATTGACCCAGAGCATTTTAATCAATTTTCCAATTCTGCCATTGAATTGCAAGACTGTTATTATCGACTCTTGTGATGCTCTGCCTCGAGTTACCGAAGAAGAGGAAGATACCGGCCTCATAAGGTATCTGGCACCGTTACCTCACGAGGATCCATTCGCTTTCGATGCCGAAGAATACAAGTCAATCGAAAAGTTCGACGCAAGCTGCGCGGAGCGAATGACAGACTATGACAGCCTCTACCTATTCGGAATTTTCGACCCGGAGAAGCTGACAGACTTTAGTATCCGGTACTGGGTGCGGAAATTCACAATGAACGTCCGTTTTGGAGATGACATTATTGAAGCTCCAAGACCTTGGAGAATTGACGAGCCAGGGCTCACGCCTGCGCATTACATTACGCGCATGTTGCCTAGGTTAAAGATCTTTGACGTTAGCTGTACAGCCACAAAGGATGCAACGTTAAGGGTATTTCGAGACTTACGGGATTTGGAATACATTAACGTTGCAGGCTGCTTGGTCACGTTCCGGGGAGTGTGGTTTTTGTTGACTGGAGAGTGGAATGACGTGTACAGCAATGAAGCCTTTCAACCACCGACATGTGGCCGACAGCATTGGGAATCGAGGCTCAAGACGATTATTCTGATAAAGTGTCCGAAAATTTCAGAAGCAGCTATTGCATGGTTAGAGAATCAGGGAATTTCGACCGGACGAGATATCAAGGATGGATCGTTGGATTACTTAGATCGCTGGAAACCCGAGATGGCGGACTGGTAATTGCTTTTCAGCAAGCATATGGGAGACTTGTTGTCCTTTGCGTATAATGTCGCCATGAGCCTATAATGGGACGTTTATTCTTACCATATCTGTACCTGGCATTATCTGTTCACCTCCCCTGCAGTAGCTTGTGATTTGGTAAATGCCTCCAGTTCTTCAAAGGCCCAGGCATTCGCGCCGAGTGATGGATATATACATCAAATCATCCGCAGAGCCTGGGAAGGCTATTACCGTTGGACCCATTTCTCATTCAATGCTGCACCCGGAAAACCCCGAGACTCACAAAAATTAGAGATTATATACACAACGCAACAAAGGAACATGGAAAAAGCAGGGAACAAAATGAAGGAATTGCGCAAACCGAAAAGATCGACAATAAAAAAATCTTTTATAAATTCTCCGAAAATTGCAATCGCCCTGCTGCATCTTCTCCAGCACCTGCATCTCAACGAATTCATAGTACTTCCCCTGTTGACCAATAATTCGCGATGCGAACCTCGCTGAACCGCTAATACTCTGATCTAACTAGAATATAACGCCATGATTCGGGTCGGGATTCTACTGTGTGCGCGACGGTGTGGGAGCCGTGCGCGGCCTTTAGCGGCTTGATCCAAAGCAGCATGGACAATCTTTTCAAACAGGCAGCCAAGCAGAGCCTGCCTCGTGGAGTTGTTTTGCATATTACGCAGTTATGAAGCATGATTTCATTTTATCGCTAGGGCACGGGCGCACTTCTTAACGAGGTTAATACGACGGACCAAACGGCGTTCGGCAGTCATCAGGTTAGGGATCGACAGTACACTCTGTTTGTACTTGCTAACATGCGGCATTACAAGATATATAGACAACATATTCTGTCGGGACCGACTGTCACACTTGCAAAGCTTGGAAATTTTACTGGTAAGGCTTTAATATTTTTAGTACAAAACTTCTCCCAGTGAAGCTGTAATCAAGAAACCAATATCCATGTAAGAGTCAAAATAAACGAACACGGACAGTCTATAAGATGTCATTCCGTACGCAAGTACACAGCATCAGACACGGTGCCGTTCTGTCAAATGGTCCTCTAACAATACATTTCTATTAATGAAGTGAGGATTAGCTCTGCATCATACATATTCAGCCTACAGACATCAACGGCGTTTTGCGTCTCGTAAATTTAACACGATAGCCCCTTTCAGGTTTTAATACCCCTCCACCGTATCGATTACCTATAATCGGCGCTGGCAGGTCTTCGATCGGTTCCACGTCAAACCGGGCCAGTGTATACACTAATTGTATAACCACTTCATAAACTGCGAGATATCGTCCAGGACACTGTCCAATTTTGTTTAGCAGAAATTTAGAAAACGAAAGAACGGAAGACATACAATATGGGCACCGCCGCCCCATGGTGCGTAGGCACGCCATTTATCTGCATTACGGATCAAAACGCCTTTATTCTCCTCTAAAAATCGTTTGCCGATCCATTTCATAGGGTCGGGATATATGTCCGCATTCCAATGTAACATGTTCAGCGGCATCATTATCGTGCTTCCGGCACGTAGCCTTACATCTTTCACGTCGTCTTCAGACTGGTTCGCGACTTTAACTGTGAAATCGTGCATTACTCGGCGTCCTGATAAGACATTCGAGTTCAACCTAAGAGTTTCTTTAAAACACGACGTAATCAACGGATTTTCCAACAGCGCTGTCCACTCAAACTCGTCCGACTCAGGATCATAATGTTTCGCAATTATTCCCTCGATTTCGGCCTTGAGTCCAGCATCTGCGACTATATTCGCCAATACCCAGAACGCGGCCGGAACAGAGTTCGATTTGGAAGCAAAGATTATCGCGAAGAAATACCCTGCGAGATCAGCTGGAGATTTGTAGGTGCTGGCCATGAAGATGTCGTACAAGGACCGTACAAGGACCGAGGATTGCGCTACTTTAGAAGGGTCCGCTAGAAAAGAACCTAATGCCTCCAAAACTTTCTGCCGCGCATTATAGCCTCCTCTGTTCAAAAATCGGGGGTATCGCTTGACGAACTTCGTGATGTCGTCTTCGAAGCGGATGTACGGCTGATAAATTTCATCGAATGGAAACCCAGGCCCGAACAGAGCTCTCGCTGAGCTATAGTACACGTTATGTCGACAATACTCATACAAGTCAATAACTTCCTCACCACAATGCGCGTATTGCGAGTCATCGTCGACCAGACTGAGATACTCTGCTCTTAAATTCCGAGTGATATCCGCGAGCAAAGGCTTTGAGCTGAGGACTGCGGTAACCTTTTTCGCGAGTTTGTCCTGAAATTCGAGATCGGCCCCGACGGATTTTGTGAAGCTGAAGAGTGTTTGCGCGATGTACTGCTGGAAGAGCGCGAGGGAGACGGAGGTGTTGTTGTTCCATGCTTGCCGGTTGCCGAAGATCGGATCCGAAAGGAAGGTCATTCGTTCGCCGGCGAGATAGAGTGTAAAGATCTTTCCGTATTTCTTTTGGAGACCATGTAGGAGGAGATGTGGGTCCCTCGCGAATGATAGTGCGGATCCGAGAAATGGAAGTGGGCCCTTGATAAATGGTGGCTCATCTTTTGTTGCCGACAGGAGAAGGTGCTGCAAGACTACGCCACTAAGGATGATAGTCACAATAGTCACAATGAATTCAAGACTGAACATTCTTTTGGTAGTCGAGCAGTAAGTAAGCCAGCGCTGAGATTTACATCCAAAACCCACGACAGAGACCCATATATAAATGGATGGATTTTCCTTGTGTTGTGGGTAATGTGGTAATGTGTAGGATTAGTAAGTTGAACTCATTACCGGTGAAGCCGCAGTAGCGCGAATCTGAAGCGGGGTTTAAATACTGAGGCTGAAATAGGTCTCGGGTAAACCGCAACGAATGTTAAAAATGTTAAAGCTTCTGGCTCCGAGGCATTTTGACATTTATCAAGGCAGACAAGAAACGGAAACAGACACAAAAGGCCGGACAGGGACCAAATCTTCGACGCAATACAGTACGCAATCATACCTCAGCGCTCAGGGTGCAACGGGTTTGTATCATATTTGTTCTCTTCAGGAGGAACTCCAGTTCACTTTTTCTCCGTTATATAGGCGTTACAGTATGCGTTACATATTTATACTGTTCAAATATTCGGTAGGTCGAGGGTTCTGAGCATCCCGAATCCTCTCAGGGTACACATGCACGAGCTTGTCTGACTTCCCGAGACAACCCATTCCCCTGACACACGAACACTGTCAAGCAACCAAACCCAATACGCAGCTCACACAATTCCGATACTGTCGATTGGGTTAGAGAAAAATACTGTGAATGGCAAAGAAGGTAATATTGTCTTAGGCAAATCAAAAACAATCACATTAGCCGTTATTAACTTCCAGCATCCACCAAAATCAGAGGTCGTACATGCTCTCCGCACCCAGGGCACACATCTAAGGCCTTAAACTTCTTCCATTCGGATACAAACTGATCCTCGTGGCCTGTCGGGTCCGCGAGACTGAGCCGGATGCCCATATCGTCGATCCGCAGGAGTTCGTTCCATATCCAGCGTCGCTCGAGGGTGTCTTGACTGCTATAATGCGCTACGCGAAGTGGGAATAGCACACCCAAGGCCGCCGTGCTTGACGCGCGGATGATATGGTTACATGAGCGGCAGATTAAGCCCGCGAAACCAAGTATGTATCCGTACTTGCTCTCGAGATAATCGGCCAGTACTGGGTGACTGATGTATGGTTTTGAGACAATTGAAGCTTCAAATTCAAGGTACGCGAAACAGACCGTAAGCAGTTGAAGATAGGAAATTATTATGCGAGCGGAGTAGTAAGTGGTAACAATATGTGCATCATGCAAAGTCATGTAGTTGACAAGCGGCCGAAAGAAGTTAGTGGCGGCATACTCGCTGTCACTCTTCGTAGCTGGGCATCGCGGCTGTCGGACATTTGGTGTCGCTGTTGCCGAATCAAAACTGACAGTCGACGAGAGATGTAAATGTTTGCGCGCATAGTCCCGTGCGACTTGAGAATAATCTCGAAACCACTTGTCGAACCGAGCTTCAAGGTCTGTGAGCTTCTTGTGAGTCTCGCGGAGCTCCACCCACGCAGCGTGAGTACGGCACATCTTTCGCAATCGCGGCGCTCGTGTTGTAGAGACGGCAACGTCATCGTCAGGGTCATCTTCATTGATGTCAAACGAGTACATGAGCGCTCGTTCGACAATCTCTTCATATTCTGGCACTTCCAGAATGAGATCCAACAAGTAATGACGGAGTGATTTTGCTGAGAACTCCCACGGAACGGTCTTCCAATCCCTGTCATCGAAGAACTTTTTTTGCGTCCAGCAAGTGCATGAATCGCCAACGTGCTCCGACTGAAATAGCGTGCTGTTGACACCAGTCCGATAAGCCTGCGACCCACGGAGTCGCATTAGTTCGTTCGCTCCTGAAAGCAGGCGACTCCAAGACGAGTCATCCGAACAATTGAGCACCTCGTAGATAGTAAACAGCAATTGGCGGTCCCAGCGGCATTGATGAATTTTCGGGCAGGAGAAATGTGAATTTATTAGGCTTAGGGACTGGCTGTGTATCACTGCGCCCATTGTATCAGATCATTTGAAGAACTCGTCCGCGTACTGTCAGAGCATGAGGCAGATTTGGATGAGTGTGACGAAGAAACTTCCTCAAGTGGAACGAATGTGTGGATGGCGAAGTCGGACAAGTTATCATTGAGCCAGAACGAGCTTTCCGGATCGGACAGTATGAATGTAACGAGTTCCTTTTGGTACCTAAGCACCTGGACGTACCAATTTGAAGCCAGTAGGGCAATATGCCGGTCTCGGAACGTAGAGCTGCAGTGGAAGATCACTATGCGCAGCGAACGTAGTCGCTGAGGTTACGGGAGATAAGACAAACTGCGGGATCATTTTCCGTCAAAGTACTCGCTTTTCCGTATTCGCCGCATTCGCTAAATTGATGCCAGTTACCAGAGAGTGGAAATCGATCGAAGAAGATGTTGACGCAGTAGTTGTATAAGTCGTAGTCAGGAAACAGTGTCAGTTCTCGAGGGATCGAGTTCGAGTTAAATGCCCGCAATTGTTTTTGGATCGAATTCTCAAATAGCACGCTAGGCAGAGCACGCGCCTCTTTAAATTGTCTGCTGTCGCCGTAGATCCTCGTCTCGTCGTCTGTTATCCGTGCTTTCCGGCGCCATCGATCGCCGTGGGGATTTGCGATGCACTGCTGGCGACGACTCGCTGGCGACTGAGCTGACGAAGGTCTTGCCTCGGACACCGACGTGTTGTTTCCTAAACACGAGACCGACTATCGGGCCCCCACAGTCGCGGTTAGATTTGAGGCATCGCATACATTTCGGGAAAGTTTCGCCGCACTACGTATTAGTATGTAATTGCCGAAAGAGTATTTGACGTGGATACCTTGACTCTGCGCTTCTTGCAGTTGGTGCAACCTCTGCTTCCTCCCGCGACGCCGACCATTATAAATTCGGGAATTCAACTGCCGTGATGCAGAACAGTAGAGAGTCGACATATATTTCGTTGCCGGCATGCTCATTTGTCAAACAATGGCAGGGTGAGTCACGCGTCTCGCATCACTTACGCCAGCCAAGCCATAATGGTGGTAGTCCATCGCCGGAGACGCGGCTGGCAATATCTTGTGATCCCTGCAAAAAATGGCTGTCCGAACTGCCTCCACAACTCGTTGCTCCGTCTCGTCTCACTCGAGTACAAAGTATCAAACTCAGCAGTGTTCTGTTCTTCCTCAACGTATTAAAAAGTGCGGCGCTGTTCTTTCCTTGGGAAGTCCCGCGCTAGTTCAGATTGGGCTAGAAATGCAAAAACTTTAATTAGAATATTACGGTTATGTAACGACACACATTCCAAATTCCCCACCGTGCGTGAACGCGCAATAGAGAAGCTTCTTAAGATCACGGGAGATAATTTGATCTCCGAGCTGTATACAATTTTGCTGGCTCAAAACGATGCTACAAAGTATCCTTTTGACATTGAGCGTCCTGGTATTTACGATTTGACGGACATCCAAGCTATATTAGATGCATTGCGCATGCAATAAACTTGGTCGTGGGTGACATTCTTTTGTGCTTAAGTCGAGAGATAACGAAAGCGCAAATCTGGCTCGTCAAGCTCTGAGAGCAAAAAAGGACCTAGATCCTGGGTTGTCTCGTTTTGCTAGACTACGTATTGTTGTCCTTTGGATGGATCGAAGCCCTCAGCGCCGTAATGGATCGAAAAGACTTAAGTCGTCCGTTCGACTTCCTATCACCCTCGTCCTCCTACCACGCTGCGTTTCTCTTGGGATGGAACGGAAGGCAACCCAAAGCGAAACTTTAGCGCCTGGAAGTTTGACCTTGAATCCCGTCTTTTAGCCCGTCTTTTAGCAATGGATGGTATCTCAGATCGATTCAAGGTTGCCACCATCCGCGCAAACGTCCACGGAGCCGTTCGCAACTGGTTCCTAGCTCATCCAGAGTGGGCCACGGGAAATGCCGGACCGTACGAGGATCTTCTCCACCAGTTGGAAAAAGAGTTCACTACTAACTGGGCCAACCAGGACAGAGCGACAGAATTGGCACCAACTTTCCAGGCAACGGGAGAGTCTCCGGTCGACTTTGCAATCGCGTTCGCTCCTTGGTCGCGGGACTCCAACCCGATCCGCTGGCCGACGCCCAAGGCCTCTTCACATTGAAGTACTGTTGCACCTCTACAATTTTGACAAGGGGGTATATATGTCTCAAGTTATCAGAGGATGGGCCAATACATATGAACATGCTGAGTCTTTGCCTCCTCTTAGCAAGCGCGGCAGGCACACTAAATGGAGGTCAGCGTTGGATGATGAAGACGTTCGGTTTTCGAACTCTGCCTCCAAATGCGCGGTCTGCAACGAGCTTAAGGCGTATTACGAGCAAGTTGTCTATCTCGAAGTCACCGGGTCAATGAATAAAGCTTCCGTGTCGTTATCTACCATGACATTGAGCCTGGAAAGAATCCTGATGGATTCTGGGTTTCGAATGAAATAATTCGACAGCTTGACAAGGCAATGGACATTTTTGAGAAGTCACATCCAAGGGTGAATAAGTTTATTTTGCTTCGACCACATCAGTAACCACCAGGCGCTTCTTCCAGATGCTGCGGTCCGGAAACTTACTCTGAACGACAATTCAAGGAGTTCATCGAGCCGGATACTTCGAGCTAGAGGGTCAGCGTTATAGTCAAGATATATGCTACCCAGAAGGACACGCACAGTTTGGACTGCAGAAGGACATGCGCGCAATCCTTCAAGAGCGGCAACCCTGGAATGACAGTCTCCTTCGTCTTTGCCAGCGGAAGGCAGCCGAGATCAATCTCTCTGAGCCGACACAAATTTGGAGCAACAGCAAGGATTAGAAAGTAGTTCAAATAGTGAAGATGTCGAACTAATCCTCACATGATACATTGCCAATTGTTGTTGTCAATGAATCTACCACCTGCAATTAGGCACAACATTGCGTGGAAGCAGAACATGCTTTTACATTTGCGTGCCTTCCAGTTGACAGAAGCATTGGAGTACGAAGGGCCTCTGGCCTCCCTTTCCAAGGAGCAGCAGAGGAAGAACTCGAATGCACTGTCGTGTCTGGTTTTAATATGGAGGCTAGCTATCAGAAGCTCCATATTACAGCAACAACTGCACGTGAGGTATGGAAGACATTGGAGGAACAGTTTGCACTCATCTGGTCCCAAGCCCAGATTAATGTGCAAGCTCTACTCCGCAAGGATTCCTTGAATCTCCAGCCCTCACTTATAAGGTTTCCCAACTGAAGCTTAGGTGCACCAACGCGTATCCACTTGTGCCACCTCGCGATCAACATTGTCCGCCAGCAATGCCAGATGATTTAAAGACTCATGTTCAGATGCTTCCTTGTGGACCACGGAAAGAGAAAGACAAGGCAAAAACCTAGGAATTTCTATGTCACACACCTCATCCTTGTACGGCTAAAGACACTGTACTGGCCCGATTCATTCTCTCTTGATGTCATGCACCTTCTTCTGCAGTGCCTGGCAAAGAAGACTTTTGAGATCTGGCATGAGAAGGATTATTCACCTGCATGGGACCTTGAAAGTATGGGAATTGATACGGTTAGGAGCGGCCATACCCGCAGATCTACTACGGCATCCAGCTAATATTGACAAAGCCTATAAAAGCTTCAAGGCTCATGAATGGTATAGATTCATTGGGCTTTTAGCCCAGCCATTATTGCAGGGAAGGGCCGAAAGAAAGGAACAGCAGAACTACAAGCTCTAGCACGCATCTACAAGACAGTAGTGTCAGAAACCATCATGCCGGATGATCTGTCTCGCTTGGAACACCCCGATCAGATCAGCAATCCGTTCAGACTCATCCTTCGCGCACCTCGCGCCCCCCGGTCACTGGCGGTGTTCCGCTTTGCCCGCTCACCCCAACCTCTCTCGAACGGGCGGCGGCAAATCTCCCGTCTATTTCATGCACCACCCACCATGGCCCTCGAATATCAATCACTGCTGACCTCCGAGGTATCCTCCTCCTCGAGGCCAACATCTTTGCATTCGTGAGCGAGTAACTCGATTGCAAAATTGAGGACTCGGGATTTCACAGACTTATCAGGCTGAATAATGATGCGATATTTGCATTGCATCCCGAGATATCCAATGCCTAGTCGGATTGATCTACAATTCCGAAGCCTTTTTTGTTGTGGATCAAAATTGGGACTGATATGTGTTCCTTCCGCCGAGTGAGGTTACTACCGTTACTGGTGTCGAGAGGCTTTCTGCCGCATTTGCAGACAGGCAATAGTTCTCTGATCTTTGTGTTTCACTGTTTCACGACGCCATTCTTTACTGCGAAATCGTTGTTGATCGCATGTGCGTTCACAAAGACTCTGGACCCCGTTCCTCAGCTAATTCAGCCTTGGCTAAAACCCTACATTGGACCTTGTACCGTATCTGCTCCGAGCTGCGACAGTTGATGCTTACTTAGATCTTCACTAACCTCTCGCTTAGGGATGGGCATTTTCTGCAAAACGAAAGTCGCTATTTTTTCGCTGCTAAATTCCTTGAGACTTGGCAACGACCATTTTGCATGGGCGAACGTTCCTGACGGTTCTGGTACCCTCTGTGTACATGGTTCATGAGGAGGAGGAACCGCAGATTGACGGGAGTGAAAAGATTGATGCAGGACTCATTGAAGAGATGGCTCAGTAGTTTATTACAATATATCCTACTTTCGTTTCGCCTATTACAGAAGGATTTTGCAAAATTTGCTCGAAATTGGAGATGCCGCAGAAATTTGCGCAAATTATAATTTCGCAATTTGCGGTGGGAGATTTGTTGTCCATCTCTACTCTTGCCTGAGCAGCCACGCTCTCCTACCAGTAGTAGTCGCTCACTGTCGATACCTCATTATAACCGATTGAATTTATATATCATTCGAACTGCCTGAGGTTTCTGATTCCGATGCCACTATTTTCATTTAATTTCACCCACCCATATTTTTCGTGATGCTTTCAGGGTAAGCTGGACCTGGGCTTTTGATATCAACACAGTGTGACGGAGTGTCAGTGCCAGCGTTGACCGGGCGAACTCTAAAATTCAGACCTGTTCAGACTTCGATTTGTATACTGAATGAATCCCCCACCCCAACTCATGAACCATGCCCTGACAATTTTGGTCCCGTTGCGGCTCATTACTATGAGTGTTCAGACCCGTTCAGACCTGATCCATGGCCATGAGCTGCACGTTATATACAGGAGGGTCAAAATGGAGATTTGAAGGGCATTTGGTCTCGAGGTAAAAAAAAATTTAGTTTTCAATGGGGCAAGGCTTGCGTGCCGTAAACCAAAGATCGCGTAATAACAGTGGAAGGCCAACGACGGCAAAGGACAACGAATGGAGGCAATCGAGCTTCACTGGTGGAATTGATCAGCCACTTCGACGGTGTGGGCGTGGTCTCCGCGATCGGAATACCAAATCCGAACAATAATTGTCGCGTAAGTGGAGTGGCCAATAACCAATGGCAGGGCAGAAGTAGCTTTCCCACAGACCCTGGATGGCTGCGTGGCTGCGTGGCTGCGTTCGAAGTTCGCCTCGCATTTTAAAGTTGAAATAGCGAATGAGGTACTTAACGCTGATTCATACCGTCATTCTGGCTTGTCTTTGTCATCAAAGTCTTTCTACTACTCTGAACTTTCTGCTCTCCCTGAACCTTAGTTTACTTCAGTTCTACGCGGCAGACTTTAGTTCTTACCAGCTGCAGCGAGAATGTCCCCAATGTTGCGATCGCCAACCCTTTTGCAGTAGGTTTCTTTGATGGCATTAGTAGCTAGGAGCTCATAATGCCCAGGTTGGCAGAGCATGCCATAATAATCAAGCATGGAATGATAATATCCATGCATATAATTCTGCACGGCAAGTTGAATTTACTCCTAAAGCTAGCGTTGCTGAAATGTGGATATCGGCCTAAGGCTTTGGTGGTGGTAAACAGCTCCTGCGAGCTGGTGGCCGAAACAAGACGAGTCATCGCCTCGGTCTGCCGGCCGATATTTACCTCACAACGGTTTAGTGCGGATTTACCCTGCACTGCTATCGACACCCTGCTTCCTAAATCAGGAAGTCTTGCGAATGCGAGAAAGGTGATGCGGACCTTATGAATAATATCGGCTACCTTTGAAACGTGTTGTACCGTCCCAGAGCCTAGCTACAATAACATCTCATTAAGTTTGATTTCCAATGGCTCTTACGCAGGATCGTGTGCGTGGTTTCATCATTTGCTTTCGAAACCAATATATGCTGGGGTCTCCGTCGTCATATCCTCACAATCCTTCCACATCGATTTCAAAATGCGTTTCTTCGGAGTCCTTGCGATCTTGTGTTCCCTTATCATTTCGTCAGCGTCTTCTCCTATTGTATCTGCCCTAGATCATAACCGCCCGCCGCACTCAGCCTGTCATACTGCATTGAGTGATACAAGTTGCGGACCTGAAGCTATACCTACAGTTGACCTTGGATATACTATACACAGGGCCTCAATCAATGTGAGTCAAGAACAGTAATTCTCTGGACAGTCCTGACGATGCCTTTGACGGAAGACTACCGCTCAGTACTACAACTTCTCCAATGTTAGATACGCCGCACCACCACTTGGACAGCTACGCTTCAGCGCGCCCATAAAACCCTTTGAGATCAATCGTACAGTAGACGATGGCATGACGGGCCGTATCTGTCCGCAAGCTCAACCTGCATGGGCGGCTACGGCGGCTTCGTTCTTCAAGTCGATTCTTACGGGAACAAACTTTACAGATCCAGAGGATTCTTCGGACACCACGACAATTCCCGCTGTTGATCCAAGGACTACGGAGGATTGTTTGTTCCTTGATGTCATCGTGCCTCAGACTGTCTTTGACTCGGTCGCCCACTCAAGGGGAACCAAGCACAAGCACAAGTCCGCTGTTCCTGTCCTCATCTGGCTCTACGGTGGCGGTTATACCACTGGCGACAAGACTTCCAGCGGCAGCCCGGCGGAGATACTGGCAGAAAGTCTGCGCAATGGTAATGAAGGAGTCATCTTCGTTGCCCCCAATTACCGCCTGTAAGATCAAATCTTCCAACCGTTTCCCTATGAGTGGCTAATCTTCAGCTCTAGTGGATTATTTGGCTGGCTCTCAGGCGCAACTTTTCAGAAAGACGGAACACCCAATGCGGGCCTTCTAGACCAACGTCTAGCATTTGAGTGGGTTAAAAAGTACATTCATCTGTTTGGTGGGGACTCCAGTCGAGTTACTGTGATGGGAGAATCAGCCGGTGCAGGTAGTATAATGCACCACATAACTGCTTACGGAGGGAAAGGCGGCCCTGTGCCCTTCCAACAAGCTCTTTCACAAAGTCCAGCATATCAACCAACGTTGGCGTCGCAGCAAGAGAAGATTTTTGCTGAGTTTCTGGCAATTGCAAAAGAAGTCGCAAATGCCACGACTCTCCAACAAATAAGGAAGTTACCTACAACGGCGCTACAGGTCATCAATGATATCCAAGTCGGGCGTTCGTCGTATGGAAGTTTTACATTTGGTATGATACAGCCCTTGAATGAGGGATTGAAAAGCTGACAACATGTCTTAAGGGCCGGCAGTTGACGGGGCTTATGTTCCTTCCTTGCCTCCCCTTCTCCTGCAGAGCGGTTCCTTCCACAAAGACCTGACCGTGATGACGGCGCACAATTTTGACGAAGGACTTCTTTTCTCCTCTCCATATGTACAGAATCAGACCTCATTCGAAGCCTACATTGCCGGATTATATCCCGAGGCCTCGCCATCCATTATCAGCTACATATCGGAGACGTTGTATCCCCCGAACTTCGATGGGACATACGGATACCTCAACGAAGTCGAAAGAACGGCGCTCTTCTATTCAGAGTCCCAGATCACCTGCAACAGCAATTTCATGAATCGAGCATTCCTCAATGAAACTTACTCTTATCTCTTCAATGTCTCTGGAGGTTACCATGGTCAGGATGTGAGCTACACTTTCTACGACGGTCCCGGTGTTGACAGCTACGGTCTACCCATCAACTCTACAGTTGCAGCAATTCTTCAGGCTTACGAAGTGAACTTTGCTCTTCGTCGCGATCCAAACGGCCCTGGTACTCCGCAGTTCGGCAAGTACACTGCTAATTCACAGGTACAGGACCTGACATCGAAAGGCATTTCCCCCGTGACAGACCCTACAGCGAATTCTAGGTGTTATTGGTGGCAGCAGGCATTCTATGCGCGATAAATATGTGGATCAAAATGGTTAATGAGCATGGCGCCTTTCGCTTTGGGATCCATTTCTTAGACATTTAGGGAGGTCTTGCAAACAAATTATTTATTTGAAAAAACTTAGCCCGTGTACACCCCCAAGTTCGTTCCCGTAAAATTTTGTCCCGTAATTTACACTATTTCGCCTGATTTCACATAAAAATGTAAGGGAATTCATAGAGTAACTACTCGCTAAGCCCTTTTGGAACTAGCGCCAAATACGCATTTCGTACCCTAACCACTCCGAGGTATTCCCAATCCGCGTTGTTTGTAAACAAGCGCGTAACAACGCGTTCAAAGACTTGCTGTATCTCGAACATAACCATAATTGCGTCGCTCTTTCCCTTCCTACACTACAACAGTAATGGATCACGTTGTATCGGCAGTCAACAACCCATATCATTTATATGTGGGCATGGTATTGGATTCGGTGGATCAAGCTAAACAATTTGTACACACATATGCAATCCATCGTTATTTCTCAGTTAAGAATGGTTTTGTCAGCAACAAAGATCGGACACTATTGCTCGTATGCAAATGTGCTAAAGATCCATCCAATGCCAGACAGTTTCCGATGACCCAGGGCACAAAAGGCGACAATAGGGGGTTTCAACGAAACGGTTCAATTGCCGCTTTGTACCAAACTTTATTTTGAGTAAGATCTATGGATTTAAGATCGACAAACTTCATTTCGTAAAAATATTAATATTTTAGGTGAAAATGTTTCTCAAATCGCCATGTTAATCTGCTCTCTCAGGATAGAAGTGACACATTTTGCGAACTGATAAGATTAGTGCCTAAACTATTCACAAAACTAAAGTAATGTTAAGGTATAGGCGATATACTGTTGAGCCGTGAAAACAATTCAGCCTCCATTCTCTCTCCCGGCCGCGGTCCGCTAAGTATCTCTGCTATCATGTCCGAGCCATCAGGAAAATCGAACTCAAATACTGACTCGCCCGCTGCCTTCATATTCGCCAGCACAGCTTGACGAAAATGCCAACGTAAAAACTCATCTACAACGCTTCGCTCGTCCAATGGGTCCCTGCATACTGGGTCAAGCGTCCTTCCGTCAACCCCATATAGGTCTATGCTGAAGCATGTTATTTTGTAATTATCGTCAGGATCTATGCCAAATTTAAAAGAGTCGAATTGTTGGTGGATAGTAGATTGCATCAGAAGCCCATTCTGGCAAGAGTTTATTCCTGTATCACTTTCATCAGACCTATTAGTTACGAACCGAGGATAATTCAGACTTCTGAAGAGTTCTTCATGAGACAACGGAAAAATATGAGCAGCCTCGAAGCTTGTCCAATCGTCTATGAAAGCAACAGGATTGACTAATCCTGTAATCACGCATTTTCCGTCCCTATTTCGTACTTGTTCCCTGAACTTGCGATTTCTTCCAGTACTGACAGATCGTGAAAGCACTCTGGCGATAGACCGCTCGTTAGTCACCGTTATCGTATCTAATCCATGTTAGTCGTTAGTTGATTAATTACAAGCCTGAAAATGGAATGAGGTTACCTCCTGGAACATCGCATACTATATCATAATGACCCGGCTGGAGAGGGTCGTCAGATGGTGTAAGCGGAATTTCAGTTCCTCGAAGCAACACGCTATATGAATTATTCGCATGTATGACGATCTCCAGCATACGAAGGAATTTCTTTGCAGTCACCGACGGATTCAAATATATTCCCCCAAGAGATTCTGTTGACCGCGAGGAATCGTAGAAGTGAACGTTCCGAATGACAGACCTGCTCGTTGACATATATATTCGCTAACTGTTGCCAAACGAAAGGAATATTTGTAACAAACAAAGCGCCACCAATATTGAGACAGCGTGATCGGCGACTGAGACTTAAAACTACAGTTCCGTCACTTGAAATGTTAACCAACGGACCGACTTTTCATTTCTGTGGTATCATAGAACTTGCGTACAACAGGCTCTGTTGTCGTTACCCTGACTCATCGCAGCCCAAACAGAGTAACGATCTTCCATCCACGCAAAAAGTTTAGCTCAATCTGACCTCGCTACCCTTGCCCTAAAGAAAATATAATGGAATCCCTCACCGAAACATCGCCCAGATTCTGGTGAATATCGCCCTGCGACTGAGTTGCCAGCCTAAAGTTCGCACTTGTTTGCTCTGCGGGACTATTATTTCGGGAACCATATTCGTCGGAACAAATATAGATAGCCAACTTTGACCAGAGATATCACCTGCATGCACTTTTCTTCTTCAAGTTCTAGCTAGGGGTGGACGAATATATGCGCATTCGAATTGCGAATAATTTGATATTCCATGCTTACTAATCCGAATACGAGGTAAAACATCCGCAGCCCGAAAAGTTCGAGGAGTCTTAGCAGTTCCAAGATACCAAGTTGGCAGGCGTTCAGATCCATCTGCATTACGGCAGAAATAAGCAGTGATTCTTGCTTTCTCTCTTCTTTCTTTGGGGGAGACTTCGTGTTGAGAGACTTTTATCAGGAATGCGCTTCCAATAAAGAGATGTCTCGTCGCAATTAGACTGACGCACTTCATGCCTGTCTGACTGCTATCATCTGTTCAGCGCTCTCTTCCATCCTCTCCATATAGTGTGAGACTTTTAATAGATCGCCGCGACTGAAAATTCTGTAACCAGCCATTACTGAATGTCGGCATCTCTTTTCCTTCATAAGCAGGAAGGTTTTTCCAAAAGAACTGTGACTTTTCCTTCCTAATATCTCCCGTTATTATTATATAGCCCTCTGCTCGCTGTATCCATTCATATAAGGCAGCTTCTAGCTCAGGCCAGTGTTCACGACGAAAACGTTTTGCATCGTGAGCGGGCGAGCGATCATTCGATAGGTCAAGGTGATTATATCGAGATGAAAGAATTTCAGGCACTGAAGACAGCGAAGACAGTGAGCTATCCTGATCATAGGTGAACTACTGTTGGAGATCGTTGTTGCTGACAAAAGGGCGTAGCTGCCGTTGAGCGCGAAGAGCAGCCAGTTTGAGATCGCTTTTCGGCGGGGCATTTCCTTGGACCCTCGATATAACGAATTTTATATGACGCAGATAGAGGAAGTTAACGAATTTCGCTGTATCGAGGAATAACGAATTTTGTATGAGGTTTTAATTCAGACATTTTGTGGAGTTCGTGATAGCGAGGTTTTACTGTATTGCAATCGAGAAATCCAAAATGCTGGTTCGTTCGTCATTCGCGTGTGCAAGTGACGAAAAATTCAACAAGATGGCAAGAAGACTGGAAAATATACACTCAGATAAGTTCGCGTTAAGGCGGTGCTAGCATGTCGAGCTGAAACGCAGCCTGAGCAGCCTCATCGCGTTAACGCAAGTAATCCAGATAGAGTCATTGACGCAGAGTATGCCGCGAAGTTTGAGTTTAATTAATGACGGTCTAGTACAAAACAACCCTACATAAGTTGGTATAGTAGTAATATATCCGACAGCGTTCAGGGTGCGCAAATGTGACCGGGACCTTCTGGGCCATTCATTACTGTGGCAATGTCAATGATTCAATGAGGTTCAGATATCTGAATGCGAGGTGATACTGTTAGGCTCACATGCCACTAAAACCGGCACCATTGAAAAGGTCATGCCGACTGCTCACTTTCAGTAGTCTCTGCTTCGGCATCCATTGGAGCTCGTAAAATCTTATATCTAGGATATACCAATAACATGGTGCGAACCGCCTATTGAGACGGTCCTCACTGAGCAGTGGATGAGTCATTTAATCTTGAAACAGTTCAGCCTCCATCCTTTGAGCCGGTTGCGGCCCGCTAAGAATATCCCCAATCATATCAGTACCAGGTGGGAAGTCGAACTCGAAAACTGGCTCCCCAGCTCCTCTCATATTTGCCAAAACTGCTTGACGAAAGCCACCGCAGAAGTTCATCTCGAACACTCCGCTCATCATTGGGATCACGACAGATAGGATCCAGTATCCTCCCGTCCAGTCTTTCAAGATCTGCATCAAAACTGGTTATCTTGTAATTGTCATCTGGGTTGATAGAAAAGTCGAAACCGTCAAAGAGCTGATGGATGTGGGATCGCATAAGTAATCCGTTCTGACATGACTTGATCCCCGTCGATCCTTCCTCTCTGTCCGTAATCCACCGAGAAAGGCCCTGATTGCGAAACTCTTCTTCCTTAGAGACTGGAAAGATATGGGCAGCCTCGAAGGTTCTCCAACGACCACCGTCGGCATCCGGGTTGATAACACCAGTTATCACACACCTCCCGTCTCTCTCACGGACTTCATTTCGGAACCGGTCTTGTCTGCCACTAACTGACCTCGAGAGTACCCGCGTTATGCAGGGCTCGTCTGTGATGGATATTCCGCCCGATTCGATGCCTGCCTCAATATCAGCATTCGCTATATATCAAGCGTATTTATTAGAAAGGCTCACCGCCGCCAGAATTGGGCTGTATATCGTAATGGCCCGGGTGGAGAGGCTCGTCGGTAGATGTCAATATTGTGCAGGTACCTCGTAATGATACTGTGTACGGACAATCTGCAATGATAAGGATTTCTAGCATAGAGAGAAAGTTCTTTTATGTAAGCGACGAATGCATCCTGAGCCCACCTAGTGGCTGATCTGGTCTTGAAGCGTCGTAAAAATGAACATTTCGGCGATAAGATCTGTTCGCTGCCATGCTACCGACGTCTTAATGTACTATCATTCACAGGCGACGAGTGAGTATATATACGGGTAGTTTGAATGGATCTTTGTAAATTGACTGGACTTGATGTTGCTCCTGGCCAGACGCGAAAACAATTGGGGCTCCTTGTCGCCGTGATGGGGTTCGGTGTAACCCTTTCCCTTGTTCTCTCCCTAAACCCGAACCTTCCCTGAATTCTGATCCGGCTTACCCTGCCACTATCATGAACCGCTGTCATTTCCTCTTCTGGCGCACAACGATACTGGATATCGACCGTTAGCAAAAATGCCGTTTGTCCAATTATACGACGCTGGTTTTCTGTGCTATTTACAGACTAGGACAATTTTTTCCCAATGAATTGACGATCGTTTTGTTAGATTATGCCGATCAAATAATGCGGCACTGCGGCACTACATACAGCATTGCGGCAGAAATATCCGACGTGGGCGAGATCGCACCAGCCCAGCACGATCTACGTAACTTATCAATCGTATTACATATCACCTTCGTTGGGAAGCCGAGGTCAGAAATGGCTGAACTAGGGCAAGCCCAGCACTCACGTAGTTTCAATATCACTAAGACTGATTATATTTCTCATTCATGAATTCGTCGTGACATAATTTCCACTGCTCCGCTACATCCACAATTTCCGTGCTGATAAATGGCATTCTCATCAACTTCCCGCGCACCTCGAGGCCACTCTGCGACCGAAAAAGGTGCCACAACGTAATGTTGGCCCGTATCAAACTCGCAGGATCATGATACACTATGGCCTTGCAAAGCTCGTGTTGAACGTAGGTAGCAGAAGGATGGTTGACGTTATTTTAAATTCTCTCTGATAGTTTAACCATGGATTAACCCTAACCCCTCGATAAGCCCCGTTCCACTCGCACGTAATCCAAATCACTTTACGATCTTGGCTATTTCCTTTCCATAGCTCGACGTAGTCTTTTCACGATATTATCGAACACTATCATCTCGACGTCCATCCCATTACAAATGAATCGTGTAGGTTTTCTGGCACAGAATAGGGACAAACTGCATACACATGAATGTAATAACCATTCGAACGTAATCCATGCAAAACCGGGTTTTCCCCGGTTTCAATCAAGGCGAATTGTAGGGCTGCTCCGAATATTCGCATTTGCGAATATTATTCGCCGAATATTCGTTATTCTCATATTTATTCGCAACCCCTGACACCCTGAAACCCTGAACCTCAGAAGCACTGCTCATAGTTTATTACGGTTCCAACACAAGAAGGAGCAAAGGCATTAAGGCACAAATCGACAAGCAAATGAATAGCGGAGGCATAAACCACAGAACGCAAGACTGCACTGTTCAGGTCTGCTCCTGACACCTATATACACAGAGCAAGAAAAGTGCGCAGCTCGCTATCAATTTACTCCTTACATCACATTGAGCTGGAAGGCTGTAAGGGGCCATCTTGGCTCTTGAAACTGTGAATTAAATTTAGAGCAAATATCAAAAATGCCCGCGAAAAGTTTCATAATATCAAAAATGCCCGAAAACCCTTACCCTCTGTATTTCAGCGATGAATTTGTTAAACCGAATGGTACCTATGTCTAACTTTCAAACTTAAAATTTTGTTCAAGAAGTATGCCGCGACGCGTTCGAGTCGCGTACACAGCTCGCGCCAATTTGGATTCCTCCGTCTGCCTTCTTATTCCCAAATATATCGCTGCTCCATTGACCTGGCCCCGAACACATATTGTCATATCTACGTCGAAATACGCAATGCTACCTAAAGTCGGAGATATCTTTCCTGAAATTGAATCTTTCAAGCATACAATGAGGTCCACGGCAATTGAAGAAGGATACCAATACGTCACCGTCAAGTCCGATCCTTCGCGCGTCTGGCTGAAGTGCAAAGATGTTGCTTGTCCTTGGTTTGTGCATGCCTGTCGCATTAACGATAGCACCCTCTTTAGAGTTGTCGACACCAATCGTACACATAATTGCAATCTCGTCGTTCAAAAGAACCGACACGCCAATAAGCGTTGGATTTCTGACGTGTATGTCGAAGAAGTTGAACAGAAAAGAGGTTATAGACCTACACACCTGCAGAAAGATGTCCACCTAGATCATAAGCTGAAAGTCAACTATCTCGTGGCAGCAAGAGCCAAATCCATGGCGATGGAAACGATTAATGGCTCAGACGCCGACAGCTTTGCCAAGCTTCCAGCATATATCAGATCTATTCAGCACTTCAATCCTGGTAGCCATGCAGTATTGCGAATCATCGAAGGCCAATTCCATAGCATGTACGTGAACTATTTTTCGTCAATTGTGGGATTTCAACACTGCCGTCCATTGATCGCCTTGGATGGCACTCACTTGACCTCCAAATATCAAGGGATACTCCTAATTGCCGTTAGAATTGACGCCGAAGGCAATATATTTCCTCTCAGTTTTGGTGTTGTTAAAGCAGAAAATCGAGATAACTGGAATTGGTTTCTTGAACAGGTTCGCACATCGCTGGAGCCTGAGATTGATTATTCTTCATTGAGGCTGATTTCCGACCGCCAAAAAGGTATCTACCATCCACAACAACGTCATAATCCCGCTTCTTATAAGCTTACCATATCACGCTAGGCTTGATCGATGCTGTTGTCGAGAAGCGCACCACGCCCACTGTCTTCGTCACCTCCATGAAATATTCAAGAAGGTGGTGAAGAACGCTGAAATTGCAGCTTTGGTTTACAAAGCAGCTTCAAGACCTATGGTGCATTAAGACTAGTCGCGACAAAAGTACCATCACTCAACAATAAATCATATCCACGCCACCACGATTAAATTTTACAGTTGCAAATATATATCAAGCTGTTATTAAGTATAATTTACATAATGTGTCGCTGTGATTTTGATGTAAATCAAAAATTACAAAGGTTGTCGCTGGTACTACTTTGTGGGGTACCTGGGCTCTTAACTATGGGAAGGGACAACTTATGGCCGTGAGGTACTCAAACCCTAATTTAAATAAGGTTCGTACTATTACGTAATGATACTGTATTAGGCAATTATATTTCTTAATTGGGCTAGCATACTTTCACTGGTCTGTCGCGTTGGGGACGCGTCGCGTCTAACTACAGTACTTACAAATTTATCCAAATTCATAATATGGCACCTCGATCAAAGCGGTCTAGGACAAATCAGAATAATGCGAGAAAAAGGTTTCAGATTAATCGAATTGATTACCAGCGGTCTGAGAATGGGACTTGCGACTCGCTT
>JAJLTN010000490.1:0-45625 GCA_030568215.1 Lipomyces kockii | reverse complement strand
CAACGCCCTCTGGTTGATGTTAATATAAATTGACGCAACTTCGAGACGATAGCAAAATAATCGAGCGCTTACATTGTCACGGCAAGTTTTACAACTTTTCAGAGGTCGACCGTCATGACTAACAAACATTTGCTGGAGCTCTTGCAACGTGTCGCGACGCACCAAAGTTCTGCAAGAAGTACACTTTTGGCTGTACTTCGAGAAATTTAAACGACAATTAACGTTGTTCATAATTGCAACTAAAAGCTTTAGTATTAAACACAAGAGCGAAGCAAGAAGGATGTAAAAGCCGGAAGCAGGGGACTATTGTCGTTGAGGAACGGGTGGAAAATTGAGGCACGGAGTAAACAATGAGGGCGAGGGTTTAACGAGACGCGTTGAGATATCAGGCACGGAGTAAACAACGAGGGCGAGGGTTTTGACGCGTCTAAACAGACTGTCAACGCTAGTACAAACATGGAATAACTCTGAATCGAACTTTAGTACTCCGTAGCGTCACCACCGGGTACCAACCCATCTGCTGAGGGCAAGGGTTGCTTCCCATTTAGGAGTCCTCCTTACCGCCTCCACCAAAATAAGCCAGTCTCCGGCTCCCTCTGTCATCACGTGAAACGAGTTGCAAAACGCAAACGAGATGACGAGTGCGTATGAACGCGCACACGAATGAATTTTACGTAAGTGCAAGACAAATTCAAGGGCTGAAGAGCATACTGGTATGGTTTCGCTCCGAAAATGCGAAATTGTGCCAATTCTTTTTTTTCCCGTTCTCATCCTTTTTGGCTTTAGCTGTAACTTCTAACATTGGTTGGGACTTTAGAAGTAACTCGCCAGAAGAAGGTTCTCGGCGATGCTAGCATTAACGAGAGCCGCGTGAAGTTTCTTGAACCGTCTGGTATGACCTCATCACACAAGATTGCGTCCTACATAAAAGAGTCTCGTGGAGCTCGCTTTCGCCTTTGTCCTCCTCCATTCTACGGTCTAAACGTCTACCGCTTTATACGTTACTTCGATTCTATTCTGCTTTCACTACATACAACATGGATATGCAACTGACAGATCGCGTCACGAACATCCTGCAAGAGTCCTCCAGGATTGCTTCGGAATACAATCACCCACAATTGACTCCTCTTCATTTGATAGCTGCAATGGCTCTCCCAGAGGCTGACGGTAGTCCGCCTTATCTCCGGGTCATTGTTGAGAAGGCTCGTTACGAATGGCAAGGGCTAGAACGCCTAATCAACAAACATGTAAGTATAATTCGCTGTGTGCAGTTTAAGCATGTGACAGCAATTGCTAACCTATTTTCCAGATCGTTAGAATTCCTGCACAAACCCCGGCTCCAGATCAGATCACTCCGTCACCTGCGGCTGCGAAGGTCCTCCAGACTGCCAACAAAGTCAGTAAGAGTCAGAAGGATTCGTTCATCGGCCAAGACCACCTCCTTCTTGCCCTTCTCGAAGACCGTTCCATTCAAGATCTATTAAAGGAGGCCAATTTCCGACCAGACAATCTCATAAACGCAATCCAGAATGTCCGTGGCAACAAGCGTATCGACTCGCGAACAGCCGACTCTGCTGATGAGTTCGAGTTCCTGAAGAAATATGCTACCGACCTTACCGAGATGGCGCGCGAAGGCAAACTGGATCCCGTCATTGGTCGTGAAGAGGAGATCAGGCGATGCATCCGCGTTCTGGCGCGGCGAACCAAGTCCAACCCGTGTCTGATTGGTGATCCCGGTGTTGGTAAGACCAGTGTGGTTGAGGGTGTCGCTCAGCGTATCATTGATGGCGATGTTCCATCAGTCCTTGCTGGCTGTCGACTGATGTCTCTCGACCTCGGCGCCTTGAAGGCCGGTGCCAAATACCAGGGTGACTTTGAGGAGCGTGTTAAGGGCGTGTTAAAGGAGATTGAGACCGCAAAAGATATGATAATTCTATTTGTTGATGAGATCCACATGCTCATGGGCGATGGTAAGTCCGACGCCGCCAATTTGTTGAAGCCTATGCTTGCGCGTGGCCAACTTCACTGCATTGGCGCTACTACTGTCGAAGAGTACCGAAAGTACATCGAGAAAGACGCCGCATTCGAGCGACGTTTTCAGAAAGTCGACGTCCGTGAGCCCACAGTAAAGGAAACCGTGGCCATCCTTCGAGGGCTTCAGGGCAAGTATGAACTTCACCACGGTGTTCGTATTCTCGACAACGCGCTTGTCACAGCCGCTCAGCTTGCAGGCCGCTATCTGACATACCGACGACTCCCGGATTCCGCTGTCGACCTTATCGACGAGGCAGCAGCATCTGTCGCTGTGGCACGCGATTCGCGTCCTGAACAGCTCGATACACTCGAACGACAACTCCAGCTAGTCCAGGTCGAAATCAGTGCACTGGAACGTGATGCTTCGGATGCTGCAAAGTCTGACAAGTCTACTGCTGACCGTCTCGTTGCTGCAAAGAAAAGGGCAGCATCTCTTGAGGAGGAACTCAGACCCTTGCGCGAGCGGTTCCACCAGGAACGTAAAGGTCTCGAGGAGCTCAACAACTTGCGAAAGAGGCTTGAGGAATTGGAGTACAAAGCACAGGACGCCGAACGACGACGAGACAACGCGTCCGCCGCCGATCTTCGATACTTTGCTATTCCTGATATCAAGAAACGCATTGAGGCGCTTGAGGCCGACAAGCAGACGGCTGAGAAGGCTTTGCTAGAGGATCTTGTGACGCCTGAGATTGTGGCTGAGACCGTAGCCAGGTTGACCGGCATTCCGGTCAACAAGCTTAGCCAGGCCGAAAACGTCAAACTCATCAATATGGAGCGTGACCTTTCGCGGCAAGTCGTTGGCCAGACCGAGGCTGTCAAGGCTGTCTCGAACGCAATCAGATTGAACCGTGCCGGTCTTTCCAATCCTAATGCGCCTAGCAGCTTCTTATTCTTAGGTCTCAGTGGGTCGGGTAAGACCGAACTGGCTAAGAAATTGGCCGGATTTTTGTTTGCCGATGAGAAGGTTAGTATTTTGTGTTTTACTCACTTTCATATTCAAAATCGGTGTGCTAACAGGTTTTTAGGCTATGATCCGCATCGATTGTTCCGAGCTCACCGACAAATGGTCTTCATCTAAGCTTCTAGGCGCCGCTCCCGGTTACGTTGGCTACGAAGAAGGCGGTATCCTCACCGAAGCACTTCTCCGTCGCCCATATTCAGTCTTGCTATTCGACGAAGTCGAAAAAGCGGCGCCAGAAGTCCTTACGGTCTTGCTTCAGCTTCTCGACGACGGCCGTATCCACGCCAGTTCCGGCAAGCTCGTCAACGCGGCGAATTGCGTTGTCATCATGACGTCAAATTTGGGCGCTGAATATTTGCAGCAGAGTGGAAATTATCATATTGATACGGTTACTAAGTCGCATGTTATGGATGCCGTTCGGGCGCATTTTCGTCCAGAGTTTTTGAATCGTATATCCTCGATTGTGGTTTTCAACCGCCTGTCGAAGAAGAACATCAAGAAGATTGTCGACCTTCGATTGGCCGAGATTTCGCAGCGCATGGAGACGAACAACAAAAACATCAAGATTGAAGTTGATGACGCTGGGAAGGACTATCTTTGCGAGCACGGATATTCCAAGGATATGGGTGCAAGACCACTCAACAGACTTATTCAGAATGAAATCCTTAACAAGCTTGCAGTGCTCATCCTCCGTAACCAGGTCAGGGACAACGAAACTGCCAAAGTCGTGCTTTCTCCCAGTGGCGACGGGTTAGAAGTTCTTCCGAATCATGAACAGGAGATTGATGTTGAACCAATGGATATTGATTCCGATGAGGCGGATATGGATGAAGATTTGGATTAATTGATTACATAAGGGGCTAAAGGATCAGAGGAGGAGTAATGGTATAATGTAAATAATTGTTTTTTTGCGTTACTGGTTTTTGCTTAATTTGGTTTATAGAAATAATATCAATTATAATAGCATCTAGTGTCCATTAGTCCATTAACTCATATTAATTGTGGAATATATCATCGAGACATAAACTATATGCTTCGGTAAATTCCAAAATTCCAAAACCATATTACCCAGATATCTTGTCAGCCAGTCTTGCAGCCTTATCATCTTGCCCTTCTAAAACTGCATCAATGAACTTTCGATATTCCTGCTGTCGGCGGGCCATGTCCAAGAAAATCTTATATTTGGCATTAATCAGCTTAATCTCAGCCTTATCTTGCGACGGATAAACGACACGCCCCGGACCGCTCATGGTTTTCATAATATGCCACAGCCCGACGGTGTATCCATTCTCGTCATGCGAGCCTGCTTTGGCGCCTAACATAGCGGCGCCGAGGACGACGGCAGCGTCGATGTACTTTGGAATTACGACCGGCATGCCAGTGCACGACGCCATCAGGGACGTCAGAACCGGATTTCGGCATTGTCCTCCTGACAAGAAAATACTGGTGATGCTGTGCCCGGCGTCGTTGAGAGCAGAGATGATGTGTCGGGTCTGCAAGCCGATGAATTCGACGGCGGCCAAGTATTCGATCGCAAGCGCGTCGACAGTGATATCCATGCTAAGGCCGATGACAGCACCTTTCATTTTCTCGGACGCGATGGGGGAGCGGTTACCGTGCAGGTCGCCGTAGAAGTAGTAATGTTTGACAAGGTGTTCGAGTGACGGAGCATTCTGCTCCTTCTGCAATTGCTCCAGGCGCTTATTCAGGAATTCAAAGACAGATATGCCGGTCTTGTCTGCCAATAACTTGGCTTCTGGATACGCGGAGTGCGATGTGAGGACGTGGTGCAGCAGCGCGCCGGTCGCTGACTGGCCGCCTTCAGCCATCCAGTAGTTTGGAAGCAAGACGTCCCGGTATGGACCCCACACGCCAGGCACAAAGACGCTGTCCTTGGTTATCGCAAGATGGCACGTGCTGGTGCCAGCCACTGCCGCAAGTCTGTGAGTCGCGACATCCAAATCGTCCTTTTCGGCAACATCTTCGATCTCCGCCCACTTCTCATCCCCGATCGTGGCCGCTACAGTACCGATCCATCCCGCGTACGCATCAATGACACCACTACCGACGGCAATTCCGGGAACCAAACCCATGTCCTCGGCAGCCTGGTCGCAGAGGCCACCGAGGTACTCTCCCGCACTCAAAATCGTGCCATTCTCACCCAATACACCGCCGATCCTCCGGAAATCATCCTCCACCAGTTCCGGCAACCCGATCTTCTGCAGAAAGTCCGCAGACCATCCCTTCATACTGCCGTCCACACCGACGGGGACGTACCCCTGCTTACACACGATCGAGCAAAACGATCTTGCCTCGCTCTTAGTCGCGCGATGCGTCAAAAAGTCTGCAAGATCGTAGAACTTACATTTCTCGAATTCACCTGCCGGCATATGATTCTTGAGCCACTTAACCTTTGGGATCTCCATCTCAATTGACATTTGCCCACCAACGTACTTGAGCAGATTGAGCCCGGTAGCGTTGATCTCCGCGGTCTCGTTCGGACACCGGTGGTCCATCCATAACACAATATTCTGGTTGTGATCGTTGAAATCGGGACCGACGGCGGCAGGAGCGTCATCAGACTCGTGCAGAACAACGAGGGAGCAGGTGGCATCGAAGCCGAGGCCTTTGACGGAAGTTTTGGGGACTTTGGATTCTGCCAGGACTCGTTTGACACTATAGCAGCACGCGTCCCAGATGTCATCTGATGATTGATTCTAAATTCCATGCATTAGCAACACACGAGATTTATGGTTCCGATAAGACATACGTAGTAGTCAGGCTTAGGCTCCCATCGCTGTATGGCCTTCGACGCAACCGCAAGGATCTCTCCGTTCGAATCAATGATGCAGGCTCTCGCACTACCGGTACCGACATCAATGCCGATATAAAACGGCCCGTTTGCAGGTTCTGCGGCTGTCATATCTGAAAATATGTTCTTTAAAAAATTAAGTGGTCGCGGAATTGTGCGCGAGTATTATGCGACGTTGGTACTTGGATCGGCGATCAGTTGCCGAATCTGAGACCAGCAAGCTCGTTTAACGGTACCGACGTACGTGCAACAACAGCAACTGATGGGGATGTAATTAATATACGACTGAAGGGTAGCAGTGAGGAGCCGAGGGTATATATATATGCTACTGGTTGGCTGGGGTGATGTGCGGAGTGAGAAGCGGTGGTTAGTGGGGCCGATTTCGGCTACAGCCGGGTCTCCGCAATTGTCCCTCGTTGCGGAGACCCCCACGCCTTTAGCGCGGTCTTCTCTTCCTGGCAATCCTCCCGTCCAAATCAGGGGTTACCCGCTGTAGGTTATTACATCGCTAAATATGTTAACCCAACAACAACAAAGTTTTACTGCAGAGCACAAACTGAGTCGTTGAAATATATCAAGCAGTTCATCTAGTACAGTATTTGCAGTAGATAATTGAGTGCTACATTTGACGTATCCGCTACGTCTTGCATGTTCAATTCATAGACCTCTCGTGTCACGGACAGACTTGAACTAGCAGTTTGGCAATCGCGACACAGGATCTTAGATATTCCGTAAAATATAAATAATCGGAAATAAAATAAACGCTGTGAGTTTATGCTTTAGTGACTATGCAGCATTTATGATGATTTAGTTATGATACCCCGCATGGATCGCCTTAATTTAGAACAAACAACCCCCGCGGGATTTGCGAGTTGTTTCTGTGGGTTAGGTCTACGCCGAGAGTAATGCGGGGTGGTTTTTCTGGCTATTTTTCCGAATGATTGTCGAAGCCCAGAGACAATCGCACTAGCGCCTCATAAATGCTGCCCGGAAAAGAGATTCTTCCGGTCCGCCACTAAGTCTTGTTTAATTGGCCGACTGTTGCCGGTTTGGCTCGATTCGTCCCAGGTCGAAGTATCTGGTGGAACTTATCTCGCTCTTAATGAGAAATCCTGTTTACGTCGTCAGCGGATAGTTCTGAACAATTGATTGTGGCCTCCGACGCTTGTTTGGCCGAACGTCACCACGGCAGGCTCGTGCGCACACCTCGACAGTCAGACTGTATACACTTCCTCGCTCCATGTTCCCGCGTCGTCGCAGTGTTGCTGTTTAAGGGCGATAGACTGTTCACAGAAAGATTTCCGAGTCTGAGCAAGAAACGATGTTCACCGTGAATTCCAAGGCTCGTTCTGACTCATCAGGCTTGAAAGGGTCCGGAGGCAGACTCGAGACAATCTTGATCTCACATTTGGTCACGCTTATGCGGTTGATAGAGCTCTGATATGCCGGTTGAGAGTTTCAGTTGATGGCCGTGAAGGGGTTTGGAAGTCGTGGCATGTCTGTCAATATTATTACATCGGACCGTGTGGACACGGCATCCTTCTACGAACAGGAGATACAGTACTCGATCGAGTTAATGACTCGCGCTGCGAATGTATCGCGCCGATTAAATGATCTCATGCAATACATTCCTCTCACGCAGTTCCTTGAGTCTGTGCCATCGACGTTTCTATAAAACAACGGACAAATGACGCTGTCGATTCCTGCCATCGGGAAGCAGGAGAGTTATTATGTTTATTTCTAAGCTGATTACGCCTAACAAATAATAGTTCACGTTCTTCCGGCTGCGGATACCTATTGGTGGGGACACAGCAGAGATTTACAATTTGGTTCATCGCCTAGTATGGCTGACGATAAGACGTCTTAAGTCTGAATTGGGTTAATTTGCTGTCTCTTTGCAATGCCGCTGTGAGCATTCATTTTCATCCACCGTATTAAATGGTCGAGCAACCTATCGGCATGCTCGCCTGCTAATTATAAACGCAAAGAATTGACAGAATCTCTCTTCGAATTGGCAACCTTTCTCGTAAATATGACGTACGCCAGGTCCATCTGCTGTGTGTTTAAATTGCCTATCCTAACTCTAATTCTTTGGCTCTCATAGGTCTATTGATATTAAGTTATTGGATTTAAACATGGTTACATGCCTTGGACACCAGCCACAGCTAAAAATTTCTCCGGGGGGACCAATCGGAATTTTCGACTGCGATGACCCGGACGGCCATTACTTCCGAACCGAGTCGAGGGTGGTGCGGCTACAACGATAAGCCGAGGCTGTTTGTGTCTAAAGTTCGGAATAAGTAGGGGGGTTTATCTTGGCAATAACCTAAGTCTGACTCATGATCGCGTCGATTAACGCTAATTATCGTAAAATTGAGACGCCTCACCTCGGATTTTGTCTTTTTAATTAAATGCGACAAACACCTCCTTTAAACTTTAGTCTGAGGTCGCCGAGCCTCGGTAAAGTTATATCGGAACCGCCCAAGTTCCATGATCCGCGCATACATTGTAGCTTTGTCATCACACACCTTACCAACCGGTAAATAATTTGACGATTGACGAAATCGCATACATAATATACCTGTAAGCCGTAGACTGCATCAAAGCAATAAGCGATACCTCGGCGAACTCTTAAACTTTCCCACAACAAAAAACCCAAAATTTTTTTTTTAAGTTAGTATAACCAACTAAAAAAATTCTGGAAGGTTTGTGACGGAAGCAAAGTCGAGGATGACAGCCCTTACCCACAGACGTTTTCAAATCTTTTCATGAACTGTGACAAAAGTGACGATTATGAATAAGGCAAGATAATTGATGGGACAATGAATGCGTATAGTAGTAGCGATAGCAATAATATGAGATATATGCTTTTAATACAGATGCTCATTAATTAATATCACGGTCCCATGAACGATAAACTAACCCATGACAATATGAACGAAACAAAAAATCGCCAACTTTCTTATTCCAGACAAACGACCGGCGCTCAATCCCAATGCACAAAAGAAAAGAAGTATACTACAAAATATAATACATATATTTACAAAGGAATCATGCAATGATAGTCTTCTGATTATCCATCGACGCGCTTTTTCGTAACAACAACGTGCGTCCGCGACGAAGTATGCTGCTTCCAAGTTTGCTCAATCTCTCTAGTTCGGAAGACGAACGCCGTATGGTGACCGGCGTCGACGCGTGATGCTCCAGCTTCTTGGATGCGAAGATGGGTGAAGGGGAAATAGGTGGCGGGAGGATCGAGCAGGACGACGGGACTAGTTCGTCAGACATAATGCGGTCAGGCTCGACTTGTGGTGGACGGCCAAATATGTGCATGTTCTCGATAAAGACAGAGGACAGCACGATTGCCTCTTCGAATCGTAAGCGGCCGAGGTAACCCTTCCGTGAGATTTCCACCGCCGCAGGTGCAATATCCACACGATTCCCATGGAGGGTCGCCAGAACCTCGCCCTTGGTCACGAAATGCCAACTCGTTTCGCCCGACGTATGGCTACTCATAGAAGTCGGACTCACCGGCATTCCGGCTGCACCAAGATTCGACGGCGTCCACCGACCGAGCGTCTTGCGCCCATCGCGCCCAGAAAAGGCAATGACGAGAACACCGGGACCGGCGCCGTCCGTTCGGAGGCGCCAAGTCAGGCCGCTGGAGTGGCCGAACTTAAGCTCGTGGCCAGACGCGTGCAAGACGGATGTGTGCGTGTCGTGCTCCATGTCGTCGCAGGAGTACACGACGAATTGGGCCCCAGACAGCTTTTTTGGTAAGATCACTTTCTTCTGGAACGCCGCGACGGGCGCAGGCGACGTGACTGGTCGCTTGACGTTGAAAACGGGCAAGACACGGCGAGACGTGAGGCGCTGGATTTGGAAGATGAGGTGGGTTTGGCTGTAGCCTCGTCTTGGTGGTGGAGTTGCGAGGATATATGATTCTGGGTTGCTCGTGAGACCAGGGATTTGTGTGGACGAGGCCGAGCGGGAGAACGCTGAACGTGACAGCGACGCAGTCGACGAGCTGCGCGAAGGCGACGTTGTTGTGGTAGTGGACGGAGTCAAGGACGAGAGAGTCGAGGCGGGCCATCGCGGGGTTGGTAGTGAAGAGCGACGGTCAGAACTGTTCGCATGCCGAGAAAGCGATGGAGGCGGAACCGACGACGACTTGCGGTCATTCTGACGAGGGACCCGCGTCAACTCCGAGTATGAAGGCAGCTTGGAGCCTGAGTATGTGACGCCGGTGGGACAGGACAGCGGAAGGCGCGCTGCCATTACAGCGACAGCGGACACGATGTTGACGGGAATGGCGAGAAGGGAATCAGACGCGAAGGCGTGGATCTGTGACTTCGTAGGGTGATTGGAGATGAACATACTATTCAACGAAGGGATGAGCGCATGGCAGGAGTGCGAATGTGAAGGTACGGCCATTGGCCGTCTCGGGGGGGCAGCAAGGAGCTATATAGACTGACGCATCGGCGAGAAGGTCGAGTACGAAGCCGTGAATGATGATGACGCGCCGCTCATTCTTTGCACCGCCACCACTTGCGCGTGGCTTCTTTCTTAGCAATCGTCCCTAACCCTTGTAAAGTTTGCCGGCGCGAGTTAGTCCGACTGTCCGACTGTCCGACTAGGGTCACGCCTGCTGATTTTTCTTAGCCACGTCTCACGCGCAAGTGGCTACCCAATAAAAATTTCTGGCGGTGACGCGACTTTGGCCAAGCCCGCAGAAGTGGCAGCGTTCCATTAAAGTGTAGAAAACGATCTGAATCCTCGTATTGTTTTCCGAGGGCCAATTACTGGCGATAAATGGCTTCCTCTGCACCAATCACAGTTTTCGGTCCAGTACTTTAGCAAGCCACGTACGCAAGCTCTCCACTGCCGCCGCTAGTCATGACTCATGACGTGGCACACTGTGCGAAACAAAAACAATCGCTTGGATGTGAATTTACAACTAAACATACGGTCGGATGTTCAAGCGTTCAATCCGCATTCGCATTCGCATTCGCAGCCGCATCTCCGGGTCGGGCCTGGACGCTATCGTACACACAGGAACGTTGTCGGGTCATGCAACCCGTGCTCGCTCGTATTCGCGACGGCTCGCGCTTAACAAAACTGACAACAGTCAATCCGCACTCGCTTAGAACGTCGATACCGAATTAATGTTCGGCTGTCTTTTCATACATAGGCGTGACCTGCAATGTATTTGTATAGCCCTCGCATTCGTCGTAGCCGATGAACGACTGCCAGGCTTGGCAGACGCCCAACGAACGTTATTAGCGACGACTGACGCAGCGCCAGAGGACTTATAGGCTAGTGATTGGCATGTCGCCAAAGTTAAGGTAGTTATTTACCATTAACGATAATAATAATGCGTATGCTACCGCCCACTAGTACGAGGATCATGGCTCCGTTGGTCTTGTCATAAGTCAAAGACAAAGACAGAAATCCGCCCCCTTGGTCTTTCAGTTTTTACGCCATCAGCTGCCCTAACTCACAGTCGTATTCCGTTTTTGCGTTCTATTCCCAGCGCATCAATAGCCCCTTGATAAATGCGTACTCCCAATTAACACGTCCCAACCGATGCATCGTCTACCTTCTCATTCTAGCCTCAGTGTGACAACGTGGAGAAGCTGGCTTGTCAGCAGCTTATAAATATTAATAATACTAAATTAACCTTGACGGGAACCATTAGTTATGAACCTCCAGCGCGAGCCACGTGCAAGCAGCCGGCACCGCCACTCGAGTCGAGTCGGAGTCGGGTCTATTCTTTCCGCCGGACGATAATATCGTCCTGAGGCAAGTCCAAGTACACGTGTGGCTGACTTTTCGCCTCGGCTGACATTGTCTCTTGTCACTTAGATCCTCGGCAGATTGATCACCCTACGGAGCCGTTAAGCTTACTTATTATCACCTGACATCGCGATCTATTAAGCGTGTTGCTCTGCTACTTCGTCGAAAGCCATCTCGTAATAATTAGAATGATTATAACTGGCGCTATTTCAATTTGTTACTCTCAGTACGGTTGACCCGTCCGGTTCGCTCTGATCAACCCTAAACCCTCAGATGGTCTCTGATTCGATTCTCTCGTTGACTTAAGCCTCACATATCGAGATCATCAATCACCAGCGGCCTGCCATAAATCAACGTCAAAAGATATCATTTTACTGAGAACCCTATTGACATCAGTTAATCTAGATTTAAATTAAAATTCCATAATTCCGTCAATCAAAAATGGCTGACGCTGCTACGCAATCCGCATATGAGAAACTTACCGACGAATTTCGCAACACGCAATCAGGTACTTCTCTTCATCTACTTCTCTTCATCGCAATATCTTCGATTGTTATTCGGTTACAGAGAAACAGATGTTATGCAACATAAGAGCGGACAGGTGGCGATTAGTAGTACTGTATTAACTGGGAGTAGATTTATCCTCATACATCGAAGCGCGACAAAAACTCGAATCACAACTGCAAGAGAACAAAATCGTCCAAAAAGTACGCCAATCCTTCGCTTGTTCTTTCTTTCTCTTCTCGTGCATAGATATATTAACCCGAACAATAGGAATTTTCGATATTAGAACATGATTCCAAGATTTATAAACTCATCGGTCCGGTCCTTGTACCGCAGGATAAAGGCGAGGCTGTCATGAATGTTGACAAACGGTTGGAATTTATTGAGTCTGAGATGTGAGAATTTGTCGCTGGAATTGTGTTTACGAATTGCGATGCTGATCGGGTTTTAGAAAACGCATAGAGGGCCAGATTAATGATACGCGGGCAAAGAGTGACAAGAAGCGTGCCGAGGTATGTTGTGTTTGCTATTGTGCGATGTTGGAAGTACTCACTGGTTATAGTTAATGTCATTTCAGGCTCAGTTGCCGGAAAAGGCTAGGAGTTAAGCTCGTGTAACATAGAAATTGTCTATGGCTGTAATATAGTCGAACATCGTAACAAATATTATAGGCGTTGACATTGGATATCTTTACGCTTTATTTGCTTGTTGCTATTGAAGGATCTATCTTTGGAATATTCGCAACTTCGTTGATATGCAGAATCTTTACAAACGAACCGGGCACTATTTCAACATTAGCCTGGTCACGCTTGTCAAACCAATAACACAAGATCGCTTACCTTGTCTAACATTCCCCTTTCCATCCGGACACAACACCTTTATCTTCCCAGCAGTGGCCTCCTCCTCCTTATTCTCCACAATCGCAAAGCCGGTCCCATCATGCTCAAACTTCGCCTCCGGATCAATAATCGAGGGCACAGGAATCCGCGACGGTAAATTCTTGCGCATAGATTTGGGAACTTTGAACAGCCACAACTCTTTCTCGCCTTTCGTCAGATTTGAGTATGACAATGTACTTGAGGACTGTGGCAGGGGTTTGAAATTAGGAGGCGGTGCGTATCTTTTATTTTGTTCCCTTCGTTAGTGTTCTCTATGATCAAAAATGAAATTCATTAAGGAACTTACTCTTCGGACTCGGAGAACGATTCGCCATCTGACGACATTGTGGGATTTGTCTCACCTCAAAAGTATTTATAAATAAATAACACTACTCCTATCTGCCGAACAAAACGATCTATTTTAATTAAATGCTACTGAAATCAAGACCTTTAGATATATGTAGCGATGCCATCCCAATTGGGGACCCGGACCCAAAAAAATTCATCGTTGCCGCCGTAATCCGGGTAACAAGTACTCTGGCGTCGGGGTTTTCCCAATTACTCCTCCCAACATCGGTAAAAAAAAACAAAAGGTGAATAATTTCCAAACTTTACGCCGGACTCAGAATTAACGAACGAACATTGGAACGTCGCATGCGTTCGCAGTTATTGATTTGAGCGAGTCAATTTTGCAGGGAGAAAGGTAATTAGAGCACGCAGAGATTGGGAATTTGAGATAATTCGGCCTCGCGTGAGGTACCCGAAAGTGGATATGCTGCGTCAGGCGAGAATAGAACGCATGTTTCTATTATTTGATGGGATGTCGCGGTCACGGCAGGCTGTTCGAAGGCAGAATATATCGTGTTTACGGTATATGTGGGTGTGGAGGAGAAATCTGAGAACTTCTGTCGCGGTGACGAGATGGGCAGCGAATGATATAGGGAGACGCGACCATGAAGATGTGGAAGGTGATTTCATGTGGACGCAGACTGGGGCGAATACGTATTCGCGGAACAATTTAGCGGATCAGAAAGATGCTATGATGAAGAATCCCGAAAAGGTACGCTATTATTGCTTATGTAAAAGTTAGTGACCTGGAACTAATTTCGCACGCCAGTCATTCCAGATTCGATTGGATGATCAGGAAATCGACTCCGCCTATGCAAGCTTATTTCCTACGGTCAGCACGAACAACCTGATGTTCTTTCCGCAAGCAACGGCTAAATCACTTGCTCTACCCGACGCGATCCAGGACCGGGTAAATGATGAGCAGATTCTGGCTGTTCGGGATGCGAAGCGCGATTGGGATTCGATAGTGACCAAGTTGTCGGAGACGGGCCTGAATGGGATTTTACGGGATGATGTGACGCAGTTTGTTAATTTGCTGCCGGTGGACGTGCGTGCGCGCCGTGGCGACGAGTTGATGCATATGATCAAGGTAGGTTTTGTTTTGCCCAGTTGTGTGGTGCTTGCAGGAGGAATATGCTGAGATTTTGTGTAGTCTAGCAACGTCAAAATGAGCAGATATTTATACGACAGCTTTATTGGTGGATACGCCGAAACGAAGAACAAAGATATGGTTGCAAAACTGGTGGATGAAATGCGGAGCGGTAAGTTCTTGTGGGAGTAACCAATGTGAAACAATGCGACTAACTGGCGATTAGAGGGCTTTGAGCTGCGAGAGCATACATATACACACATACTCAAACTTCACTACCATCTACGCGATTTCAAGGCAATGGCAAACGTAGTCGACACGATGAGCCAGGAAGGTCTAGAAATGAACTTGGACCATTACTCGCTTCTAATGCGCATGTGTTTCAAAACGCGACGACTACGCGAACTGTTCCAGATCTTCGACTTGCTAAAGTTCCGTGCTACAACCAACCTGCCTGACGAGCGGATATACTCCATCGCGATTGGCGCGTGCGGTGCGATGAAGGACACCGAACGTGCGCTGGATTTGTACAAAGAGATGACAACGAGGCCGCTAAATCCACTTGAACCAAATCAGATCATCATGAACGCATTAATCTACGCGTGCTCAACCCGCCGCGAGTACCATTACCAGGCATGGCAGTATCTGTTGGAGGCCAGAGATCGGGGGTACCCAATGACTCAGTTTACCATCGAACTCATGCTGAATATCTGTGCGGTGGCCGGCGACGTCGCGTATGCGCGTCTATTACTGCTGCAACTGTATGTGGAGCCGTCGTTCAAACCGTGTCCGCACTCATTCCAATGCTTATTCCGTGCGTACTCGATCTGCCTCAGGCGGAGGAGCTCGCTTGGTGCCAACTCCGCGCTCGACACGGATCTGGGCATGGCTGTCCAAAAAGCGCTCATCCCTGTCGATAACATCTTCAGTCACACTGACGCCGATCTCCCTCCGTTTTTACCAGTCTCTCGAATCGCGAACATCGACCAACTCCTGGCCGAAGCGCACGCCGTTATGCGATATCTCCAAGGATCACACCCGGACCTCATCACCGACTTTGTCGTCAACACGTATCTCTCAATCGCGTCTAACAATCACCAAAACCGGGAATACAGACTCTGGTTTGCGGAATCGACCACGCCGATGATCGATCCCGAAATCTCAAAGGTAGCCGACTGCGCATACGACACGAACGTCCAGGGCGCGTCTTTGCCCCATCGCATCACAGTCGGCTCAACTTCCTCTGACGAAGATGGCATCGAAGAAATGCACACTGAACCATTCGACCTCCGCTTCGGCAAGCCGGACCCCGCATTCACCGTCAAAGTATTCCGCAACAGATACATCTACCAAAGCGCGCTCGAACTCGCGTTCCGAACCAAAGACTTCTATTTCGGTAAAGCCGTCTATGCTGAGCGTGAAGCTTGGAAGAAAACAAAGGAGTACGAGACGTTGCCCCTCGAGGAACGACAAAAAATGGATTTTAAGGCAGTGCAGTTTATGGTCGATATTTACGCCCGTGCTCATCTTTTAGACAAGGCGTGGGATTTGGTGTGGGAACATTCAGAATTCCCGTGGGTTTTTGACAAACATCTGCTGAGATTCCATACGCTTGCTAAACAGAGCGGACGGAAAGATATTATTGATAAGATTGTGGAGTTTACGGCGGGAAGCCGACTGAACGTCGACGAAGAGTTTTGAACGTTGTCTCATAGAGTTAGTCATGTTCTCCCTTTGTACAATGCTTTCCCTTTTTTTGTGTATAGGCTTTATCTCGTTTCATTTATGTTGGACGGATTTTATTTGTTTGGTTAATTTAATTGGCAATGGATGAAAAGCTGTTTGATTGGCAATGGATGTATCGTATTTGTTGACACGCATATATGGAACTTGTTTATCATTGTATGTTCTTGGTGCATTGTTCGTCATGGGTCTATATGTACTACTCCCCGTTTTCGATTACATCACTTAGTGCACACTGTTCAAAGACACGTCGAGGCTTTTCTGTAAACCCGTTTCATATTTTTCAAAAGTCTCGTACAACATTTGACCTAGTAATAAGCAATACTGATATACAATCAAGAATCCAAACACAGACAGCTGTTGCGTAGACCAAAAACATAATTGAAATCGAAATACATTCAAGGATTGCATTGCCCAATATTGAACTTCATTCGGGGCTCCCAGAAACATTCCCGACAAACCCAATCCGCTTAAATTAACACCTAAAACCCTATTGACCCAGCAACAAGAAATAATGGCACGGACACACACGAATATAACACTGCCACGCTACTTCAATTCCGGACTTTTATGACCACCTACGCAGATCTGACGCATACGGTGCCGACTTAACGCGTCTTGTCTAGCGAACCCTTTTCCACATGGGCACACGAAAGGCTTCATATCCTCATGCGTCTTAGAATGTCTTCTTAAGTCGTGATGCCTCACAAACCGCGACCCACACACCGTGCACAAATGCGGTTTATCCGACAAATGAGTTTGAATGTGCGTTCTGATGTTATATTTCCTACCAAATTTCTTGCCGCAGTCGGTGAATCTGCAGATGTACTTTCCGTCCGCTCCTGGACCCTCGACGTAAGTGTCCAGCGTCTTGGTTGGGACTTTGGAGTGCCTGTCGTCCTCCACGTTGATCGTGAACTGTGCATTTGTGACCGGGTCAGCTGTTAAGATCGGTTGCCAGACCGGATTCCAGTCCACTTTCCGATACGGATTCGGCGACGAGAAAGTCTTTCCTTGCGCTAACTCCGGCGACGAAAAATCCGTATTATCCTCCGTTGACTCAAATCCCGGCGATAATCCCTCCGATGGATAATCCGCCTCATAATCGCTTCCTGGACTTAACGCTGGTAAATCGGATGCTGGCTTCTTAAACCTTTCTGACGACAGAGCACCGCTCTGGTAGGGGAGCGTGTTAGACGGTAATACCGGGAATTCATAACTGCCATTATCTCGCACGTAATAGTCCTGATTCTCATAATCTGAGTACTCTAACGAAACATCCGTAGAGTCTAGGGGCCTTAGGTTTGGGAGCAAGGACGTCTGATACGATTGCAATGGTAGTCGTGAGAATATATCATACCGGCTACCAACGTTGTTGTCCTGTCCCGGCAAGAAACCACTAATTGACGTCTCAGGGCTAATAAGTACCGATGAATTGCAAGAGTCAAAATACTCTGGATCACTTTAGTTAGATATATCTTTTTACAAAAGAGCAAATTGGGTACCAACTCTGCTGCGGCGGTGAACTAGGCGGCACACAAATTTGTTCATAGGCATGCTCTCCACAGGTGTTGCGTTGCTGACTCCACATTCTCTCCATCAGTATCGCTTCCGGATCCTCGACCGCAGAGCTGTAATAGCGTTCAAAATCGCTCCCTGACATCGACAAATCCGGCGAGCTGTGATAAATCATCTGCGGCGACAGGGAAGGTGGTAATTGCTGCGGAGGTATGTATTGCTGCTGATGTTTGTCGAGGATCGGTGGGCGCCGTTGCTGTCTAGAACGACCTCGCAGCGTAGCTACAGACATCTTTTCTTTTTATATTTCTTAAAATAATATATCGTGCTGAAATTGAATTTTTTATAAAATATATATAAAGATCGACCGGCGATCTAAATATCAGGAGTCAACTTCCTTATCCCCACCAGTGCGAAAGTACTTATTACTTACTTCTATATCAAGGAGAACGGAACACGAGCAATTAAAGCAGACCAGCTGCGATGACTAATCTCTAAAACACAAAGCAAATTCTAAATGCTCACCAGGAGCATAAATGCGATAAGCGACAAGAAACAAAGGGTGTGTGCGAAGAAAGAAAAAAGAGAGGAAGAAGAGAAAGTCATAACAAGGGCATCACACTCGAGGAAGCTTATTGCGAGACATCAGCCACCGAGATCTGGCACCGGACCGTTGAGATAGCGTGTACCTCATTATTTTTCTTTTACCTGAATCAGGGCAAGGTAAATATACGCTAATCGCAGATACGCTAAGGACCGTCCCACGTTATTCGTCCGATCTGAGTCGCAAAAAGTTAATTTGTTGCTATGGTAACACATAGGTGGTATGATCTGAGACCCACATCAGACGGATCTGGTAAGTGAGACCTATTGGTAGCTTCTGAAACTGATCTACAGGACCTAAACGCTACTCATTCACAGATAGCCGATAATCTGAAATATCCTCTTAATAGATGCTGTCTGGCTCTTCCTTTTTATTAGTGGATGATATCCAACGATTTGGGGACTTCCAAAAAGAATGCCAAAACGCTTAATTACATCATATTCATGCAGCACGTTTACATTTACTGCCGTAAGTGTCTATTGTTTGGACCTTTTTACATTATTTGTATGGTAGACCGCATATTTTAATCACAAGATGGGCATGTGGCGCAGTTGGTAGTCGCGCCAGTTTTGCATTGCTTCGGTGTTTGCATGAAAATACTGGAGGTCTCCGGTTCGAACCCGGACTTGTCCAATATTTTTTTTGCTAATTTTGTGGTTTTATAGTAGTTACTATTAGAAGCACATATCTTCATGCAATAGAAGAAGTTATATTATGTATTTGGCACCTTAACCCATCTGCAGATATGCTTATCGACTAGCTGTATGAATTTAATGTATCTGGTGTGTGGCTTTCCGTCCACGTATCTTCGCACGTAAACAAATCAATAAACATCGATTACCGGTAGTTCAACGCCAATATACCTATACTCGTACACGCCGTCCAGCTGTCCGTGCACACAAGAGCTTGACGAGATTTTTTATAGCTCAAGTGTTTTCTTGTTTTTGATGGCGACAGCTGAATCAGGGAGAATGATCCCGGATCTTGAAATTCGGCAACTTCATCACCCGCCCATCCACCAAAAACTTCAGCTTGTCTCACAGGATGTCCGCTTTTTACAACGAAAGTTATTGGATATTGCTAAAGCCAAAATTGATGGCAATATTCCCACGCAGCCGTCCGGGGCCCAAGATCCTTTGAAGGACCAAGTTGAGGAGATCCTGAAGCAAGTATGTGGGTGTAATACGCGTGCTGCGCGTTGAAAGCTCTTCAAACGTACGACTCTAATGGAATCTAAATGTTATGTAGTTTATCTTACGGACGATTGAGTTGTCAAAGTATAGTTTAGTGGTAAACGGGATAGAAGGTGCGAATCCTTCATTGGACTCGCTGATGATAGGGGCAGATCTTGATAAAGAGGAAGAAGCAGACAGTGAGTGCCATACACTTTATTATTGTCCTTTGATTTTATTATTGAAGCGTATTCTAATAATGCGAATAGAATATGAGCCTTTCGATTTAGAACTCAATGAGCAAGTTCGTGAACTGTACGCTCAAATCGACGAAGAGACAGTAGAAGTCACCAAACTACGACGCGAAGCCCCACTACGTGCTCTCGAGGCATACCAGTCTAAGTTAGATAGGCTTGACGAGCAGCGAACTAACGCCCAAACCGACGATGTGGCTATGGATGACGCAGACTTTGCCGATGTCAAGGTTGAGGAATTCTTGCCTCGCCGAGAGAGTATTATGGCCGATTTCGAGAAACTAATTGCTACTTTGAGGGAGATGAAAAAGGTTTGTTTATCTTACTTAAGAATCGTGTCTATAACAAATATGCTGTGCTAATAAAGATACAGAGCGTGCCTGCTGCTGCATCAAAGTTGGACAGAGCCGAAGCCGCTGTAACTCACCTCAACCATAGAAACAACAAATAGCTTATGTATGATAATGTGTGTACGATACCGATATATGATGAATATTGTTGGCATTTAATATGTTACTCTGTAGTTATTAGTTGAATTGATTGGCATTTAAATGCCGCAATGCATTAACAATATCGTAAATAATGAAATGGCGGATAAAGTACGCGGTACCAACAATTCTAGAAATCTTCAAGATGCATGTTACTCGTGTCAAGGGCCCACCCATCAAGGTATTAACTGCGGGAATGGAGGCCGATGCTGACATTGCCGACGCAAAGACACAAGTTCCTTTCATCAATTACCATCTGAGCTAAAACCTGATTGTGGGCGATTGCCAATGCTCGCCGTTCGCGCGCGAACCGATCATTCAGATCTAGGCAATCGAATTATTAATAGCCATGAAGTGTTCTTGCGTCGCTAGACTGTACTTCTCTAATTGCTCCCGGAAGGCAGGAACTACGAGGTCCCTCCGCTTTGGGCAGACGCTCGCCCTCACGAGATCAAATACCACTGGCAAACCAATTCGGCAACACAGTACCACTCCGGCCAACCATGTCTCGGCAATTTCAGAAAACAATAAAGCGAAAGAAGCGCCCGAATCTGAACAGTCGGAGCCAACAATCCAGCCAAATTCTACCAAAGCTATCTTTGACTCTCGTGATGTCGGGTACATGAAGCGCCGTCTGTCACAACTAGCTGAAGAAGCAAGTCCAATTAAAGACGATCCAATGGCTGGTCGGGCACCCGATGATGAATTTATGTCAGTGAAGGAATTGAAGGATTTGGAAGAGCGATTGTCGGCCAAGACGTTTAAGCAGGAACACGCGCAAGCTATAGCCGGCACACGATTACCGAAATCTGCGAGCAAACATACGCAGGATTTAGCCTTTAGCAAGCCATGGACTGGTAGGGAGTCTACGGAAGACGCGGTTTTGAGAATGTTAGTTGATTCAAACAAGCCGCTGCGGATTCCGGGTGGTGGAAGTGGTCAACGAGTATATAAAGGGGCGCCGGCTTCTGGCGGCGCAGGAGCGGAGACCGGTGGAAGTGGTAATACCATTCCTCTTCCAAAGACGAGAAAATCGATGCCGGACTCAGTGCGACTAGCTCGCGCCCGAGAGCTCTCATTGGAGTATTCCATCGCGAAGAATACCGGCACGCTATCAGGCGGCAAGGATAAGGACAAGCAAAAAGATGGGAAACCATTTGGACAAGTTGAAGAAGATCCTGAATTTTCAAGATTATATAAAGACCGATTTCGCGGTCCAAGGGCTATGCCAGGAACACTTCATGGCCTCCGTGCTCTGGCGGACGAGCGAATTGAAGAAGCTAGGTCGCGGGGCCAATTCAATAATCTACCGCGAGGGGAGAAGCTGGACATGGATGCGATGATCTCTTCGCCATTTTTAGATACTACAGGCAAGTTCGGTCTGTTGAATATCATAATATGAACACAACTAATACTAAAACTTAAGAATTCTTCTTGAACAGAATTATCCAAAGACAAGATGTACATCCGCCGTGGATTGAAAAGAATTCTATTATTCAGCAGGATCTCAGACGCTTTAGGATAGATCTTCGCGAGAGCTGGAAACGCCATGCTATGCAATTAATTGCCGCAACGAGCCCAAATCTAGAGGCGCAAATGGCCCGAGCAAGGAAATATGCCGAAGCTGAACGAGCTGAGGCGGAGCGATTGGGCCCTTATACAGAGACGGACAAAGACGCGGGTGAAAGTACACAGCAGACGGATGAAGGTGTTCTTGCGGCTGAGGTCGCAACTTCCACAGAGACCGATGATCTTCGCGTCGAGCGTATAGTGTCCACAGGATCCACATTTCCCCTATTGCCTAAGTATGATTGGGAATCCATTGAGCATAAATACCATGTGCTTTCAGTGAAGACTTTGAACGATAGTATTCGAAGTTATAATTTGATGGTAGGAATGTTTTCTTTACTCTAATAAAATGGACTTAGCTCACGTAGTAGGCTCCGGGACCAGCTCGACGCTCTTACCTGACATTAGCAAGAGAATTAAGGTTATGCTATGCAGAAGTAGCTCCACTTTTAGCCGATTCTCTGAGGGAGAGGCATGAACTGATTAAGTCTGGGCGAACTACATTTACTCTAAAGAAAACTGAGAATATGCAATCAATTGCTAACAATCTTTTCGGGGAGAAAATCGTCATCTTGGAAAAGACGGGTAACGAGTATGGCCTGAAGGAGCTATTTAGGGACCTTTTCTTCAGAAAGAAGTCGTCATCTCTATAGTAGGAAGGCGTGTACAGATAAGTGTTGGGCCATAGACTAGGGATTTGGATATTTTGAATGTTTCGGAGTATTTGGGAACCTTGTCCTTCCGCTCGTTATTTAACTATTTAGTTACTATAAAATGCACTTTACATATACATTATTAATTCCAGGGATCCGCTGCTGCTTCAAATTTCTGTGATTCCGGACCAGAAAGAGAAATATCAACTTCCGGCAAAGTAAATAGATCCTGCGACAGCACAGTCTTTATCGGGAAAGTTGGTACTACTCTTAATAGATTATCGACCGGCGCCTCTCCATCTCTTCTTATACCAGTTCTCATGTATTCTGTATTCCAACCATCTGTGAACGCCAATGCTATTAGTGTTTCCAAATTGATATGAAGACTCTTCGAATGAAGTCCACTGGTAGCTCTTAGGTACTTGCCGATAAGACTCTCAAAGCCGCTATCTTTCATTTGTTTTCGAATACAATTCCTCTCACTTCGGGTCGGCACTGAGGCAAGGATGAGATTAAATAAATCGATATGAAAGTCTAGGTACTCAATTGCGTCCCTTTCCACACCTGACATATACCCGCCACCAGACACGTGGCCGACACCCGACTTTTGCCTTACAAATACCTCCTCATGTTTGATAGAAATAAGCCTGATGTGATAACTGGTGTGTACGAATACCCAAAACACGTCACGAACGACATTACCGCATTCCAGACACCAATTCTTGTATGGTCGTCGACGATGACTGACTTCGATGAAAGTTGGCGCCAGCTTTTCAACTGGCTGCGTTGGATCTTCAAGATATGATAGAATGGACTTGCATCTGTGATAGCGATCCTCTTGGTGGGCAGTGGAAATGTAGATCGCTAATGGTGGTTAGCGTTGGCAAGAATCTCTACATAATGTTTTAGATACCAATGAGTGAAACTATTAGACCTCTGTCAGCAAAATACGTTGGCTGCTTGTCTGAGAACATGAAATCAATCAGCTTTGGGAAAAGAAGCGGAGCAATGCTGGTCAAATGGTTGCGTCCTATCTGTAAAAGTTGATGAGCTGCTGATAATATTAGTCGTCTAAGAGCTAGCGCACCTCAAATTCGCTGATTGTCTTCAGACAGAGCATTAACTCATGAAAAAGATTGTCCTCCTTTTCTTCTCTGAGCTCATCAGTTACCCACTCCTCTAATTTTGTGTTACACACTTACCGCCACTGCAGTTTTGTAAATTCAATCAATAAGTGACTGATAGTATCGATACCATTGCGATTCAGAAACCGCTCCATCCACTGCAGTCTCTCATAGCGCAGTGACCTCTTCAGTTCTCTAGCAACGCTCACAGAAACATCAGCCAGAGTTGTATCAAACAAGTACTCAACAAAATTATCCGGACTAGATAATACAATATTCTTAGTGGGACTACCTTCCGCAGTCTTCTGTCGTCTTAATCGCTTGGGCGACCATAGATGAGTGTTTGAACACATGACGGTCTTGGGCTGCCGGACGTGCGTAGGACTGATTATTATAGTAGGTGAAGGGCACATATCGTTATTAATTAAACTCCTTTTTACGTTGAGCTCAAGCTCACGAAGATGTGGGCGCACATGTTCTGGAATTCCTCTAGAGTCCTAAAAGTTTGTTAGTTTGACCGAACATTCTTGTAAAAAATGAAAACTTGCAAGTAGTAGCTCAAATGCCCTGTCAAGTGCAGTCGAATTCAGAAGTATTGGAGATTGTACCAAACCTCCTGTATTCTCTTTAACCTCCACAGGTACACCGCCGAAAACGTCATCGTCGTCATTATACAACTTTTGCCTTGGAGTTTTCGTTGGTGACATTTTCGTCGGAGTTATCTGGTTTTTAGGTGTTGTTGGCATAAGTCGATGCATTAGATTTGATGGAGACATTGACAGTACATTCCTGACGACCTGTGACGAAGTCGGAGTCGGACACTTCGCAGCACTTGCCGGGGACGCCATTTCTTATGCAAAATATATTCGAATTATGTCACAGCTTCTATGACAAACGAATTCGAAGCCAAGTCACTCCGCGATCATTTCGAATGCAAGCCCTTGATTACAAACTGAGAGGTTGTTTTGGCAATTTATGTGCAGCTTTCGGCCTCCGGCGACAAGATGAGGCTGTTTACTCGATGCCTATCGTGGTTTAGCGTCCGGCTGAATGGGTGGTTACCGCCGACGCGTTGAATTCTCGTCAAGCCTCGAAATTATGGATACCCTGGCCCAAAAAAGTGCACGTGCAAGTGTCCGTGCCAGGCAACCGTTTGGGTTAGGGCAGAGAGTCTTGTTGCCGCAGCGACGGCCTGTAAATAAAAGAAAGTTTAGCACAACATGACCTTTTAGAGTTCACAATCTTACGATTACCATTGTGATGCACCATCTTTCACTCAACTACCACCAGTCATCTACGAACTTATTCTGCGGTTACGACACAAGCGGATTGTCTGACCCCATCGGCGTGACTTTTCGCCAGTCGCGGCACAATAAATGACAATTAGTCGTGAGATGCTGAATGCTGAGGAGACAGAGCACTCGTCGGATGACAGCTACGCACTCCCGGCGCTCAGTTCCTACGCCCTCGCACTTCTTTCGACTGACATTGAGTCTAATGGATACGAAAATGGAAATGGTATTGGAAAGACGATAACGACGACCGCGAATGTTCCTCCGGCAGTGTTCCCAGCGATACTCAACACTACGAGTCAACGTCGTGCAAGCGATTATCACTCACCGTCTATCATTTCTCGAAAATCCGCGGAGACCTGTAACGAAGATAGTACTACCAGAAGAAAATCAAGCAGTCCTCAGACTTGGCAGGCTACTACGCCGTATCACGAAGCAACGGCGGGTCTGGTGACACCTGCACTTACTCGGAAATCGAATTTGCAACTTGGTCATACAGGGCACACAGTCGAACCTACATCGCATTACCGAAGTGTCTTCCGAAAAAGCAAACCAGGAAGATTAGGTCCGCCTAAACGAGCGATTAGACGTGAGAGTCAAGAGGGAACTTCAAATCCCGAGTGCCCACAGTCAGTGAATTCCGCGAAGAGGCCCAGTGCGTCGCCACGCTATAGATCGAACCGGGACTCTCTGGGGGATAATCTGTTGGAAAATGATAGGTCAAAAGAACGCACTAAAGAGGGCGGCAGACTAAGGTTTTCGGAGAAAGATGAGGAAATTCCCCAGAACACTTCACGGTGGTCTTCCGATGGGTCTGGCAGTAGGCATGACTCATATTCCTCACTTTCACACGAATCAGATCTAAGAAGGAAAGGATTCTTTAGTAGCGACTTTGCGGATTTGGATATTGGTAGCAGCAGAACAAGTCCGGGAAATTTGGGGGGATTGCCAAGTAGTCCCAAAATTGTGACGCAAGCGGAGAAGGTATCTCAGAGCACCGATGTGGAAGAGCATAATCATAGTCAACTACCAGTGCATGCTCCCAAGGAACCGACGGCGGCGCAGAAATCTGTTTCACCGGACGTTCACGATTTACGACTCTCGGCGTCACCTAGGCTGCAGGGTCTGCAACGCTCAGTTTCACCAATGAATCCAGTATCACAACGAGCAAGTTCATCCCTGATCCAGAAATCAGTTGTAAAGGATATACCGGCAGAATCACCAAGGATATCAGTTATTGCGGAGAGGAGAACGACTTACCCGAAGGCTCAACCTACGACATTTGCAACGAAATCATCCGCCCAAGACCGACCGATAACGCGAAGTTTACTATCGCCACACATTGACGATATGGATTCTCTTAGACCTCGTCCGCTGTCTCGTATCTACCACGATGAGAATCGGAATAGCATGTCGCAGCAACACGCTCAGCAACGTCCTCGGCTTCAAGGAAGGCAGCTACTTACACCATTATCTTCTAATATTATTCGACCACTTCGGACATCAACCCCGCCTCCTGAGTGTAATGTCTTTGAATCTCCACCAAAAATGAGTAACTTGGATGTTCCCAGACCAACACCCAAGGCTCCCGGGAAGAAGCAGAAAAACACGGTTACTATTGCCGGTAAGACCTATCAGCGACTGGAACTATTAGGAAAAGGCGGATCGTCGAAAGTTTATAGAGTGCAATTGGCAAGTAGTACAAAAGTGTATGCCATGAAGAAAGTCACGTTTGACGAGGTTGATGATGCGGTCGTCAAGGGGTTCAAGGGTGAGATCGAGCTGCTAAGGAAGTTGAGCAATGAAGAAAGGGTTGTAAGATTAGTTGACTTTGAAATTATGGAAGGATGTGTCAATATGGTACGAAACATATTGGTTGATCTATTGTAGCTTTATTGCTAATCAATCTAACAGGTTATGGAGTGTGGAGAAATTGATCTCGCCCATGTTTTGGCAACACGATTGAGTTCGCCGCTTGACCTTTCATTCATTAGATATCACGCCATCGAAATGCTACGTTGTGTCGAAGCCGTTCACCGGCACGGTATTGTCCATTCAGATCTTAAACCAGCAAACTTTCTTTTCGTCAAAGGGGTCCTTAAGATTATAGATTTCGGTATTGCGAATGCAGTCCCTGAATATACCACAAATGTCCGTCGTGAGACTCAGATCGGTACACCCAACTATATGGCACCCGAAGCGTTGATGGACGTCAGTCAGCTAGACGCAAATGCTCCTGCTGGGAAGAAATGCATGAAAGTAGGTCGTCCGTCGGATGTGTGGAGTTGCGGATGTATCATTTATCAGATGATCTACGGCAAGCCACCGTACGCCGCATATAATGGCACACAGCGCATGCTGGCAATCATGAATCCGAATGTGCAGGTAAGTTATTCAGACTCTGGACTGGGTGGCGGGTACGTGCCGCGAGAGGCAATAGCTTGCATCAAGGGCTGTCTCGAACGCGATCCAGAGCGGAGAAGCACAGTCGCGGATGTCTTGGACGATACTTTTCTGCGACCTCGATATATTTCGAAGGAAGTGTTAAAAGAATTGTTAGCTAGATCAGTTAAATATGGTGCAGAAAGAGGAAAGGTGGAGTCCGAGGATATCGGGCTACTGGCAGACGATGTATGGAAAAAAATTGGGCTGTTAAATAAGGGCAATTAATGAGGTGTCTTATTGTACTCTTGTTCTTATATATGGCTTGTTTGTCTTAATATATCATCAGAAATGCTGATTTTTTGGGAGGTGTAAAAACAAGAAGTCGAGTACTTGTTAGTCTCCTCAGGCCACATTGAAATCAGCAATTGAGAGCGGATACTATCATCCGAGAATCCGAAGCAACAACTCGTAGGAAATTTGTGACCCGGCCTGCTGACGGACGCTGACATTTACATAGCCGCGCATGAGGCTCTACGACATAAATCCACATGTTCGAGAAACATTTTACGCTTGTTTGACATAATAATAACCCGTGAAGCATTTTCGAGGACTCTTACGGCTCAACCGGTGCGTGCTACTTTTGGTAGCGCACTTATCTTCGTCGAGCTTGTCGTTGCTTGGGCCTTGAGCGTCGACGAAAGGGTATCAAGCTCGGTGGGAGCAGTGACCAAATATATATAGAACTTTGGTTATAAAGAGCGAGCAGCGACCGTGTGCAACTGCTGAAGTACGACAATAGTATCATGAGCGACGACCATCTATTTGTCCTACTGCATGGGTGCGTTCGGGCTATTAATGTGGTTCGGTATTTGGGCGAGTGCATGCTGACAGGCGGCCGTAGGTTCTGGGGGAACATGTCACATTTGTATAAGGCCCGAGAATTATTATTGAACGAATATCCTGACGCACGGGTATTGGTTGCGTCTACATATGCAGGTAATTTAACATATGACGGTATCTCGATCTGCGGACGGAGAGTTATCGCTGAGGTATAACAGTTTGTCTCGTCTCTCGTTTATGTCGCTAATACTGGCAATTCAGATCGAGGATCGAATTAAGGATATCAAAGAGTCAGATGGCGTGGCGATTCGAAAGTTCAGTGTAGCAGGTTACTCGCTTGGTGGCTTAATAGCTCGATACGTTGTTGGCGAGCTCTCCAACTCCGGCTTCTTTAACGAGATCAAACCAATGAATTTCACAACTTTCGCAACCCCTAATCTTGGTACTTGTTCAGAGAGACCAGGGTTCGCAAGGTGGGCTTTCAATTATTATGGCCGCAATTGGTTGAGCCAGTCAGGCAGGGATATGTTCCTCGGCAATAACGGTATCGTGCCGAAATTGGCGGATCCGGAGGGATACTATTACCGTGCATTGACAAAGTTTGAAAAGCTGTCGTTATATGCGAATATTACAAATGATCGCAGCGTGCCTTTTTTTACTGCGTTTATGAGTGAGCGGGATCCATTCACGGACCTCGCTAATTGCAAGCCGCAGTATGTCGACAAATATGAGCCGGTAATCCTGGACTTGAGTAGGGAAATGAAGATACTTCATACCCCAGTCAAAAAGAAATGGAGTCGTCGCGAGTATATTTTCTTCACAGTGTTATTTACTGTTGGGCCGATCATTTTGCTGGGGGCTTTGATCACCATCACAGTGTCTGCACAGCTGTCCGAGAGACGCATAAGACAATTGTGTCAGTCATCTACATCTCCAAGAAGATCGGTAGAAATGACGCAACAAAGTGGGAAGAATATAACCGAAGCAGAGCTGATGCAGGATGTTGTTGAAGATCTGCTGGACGCAACTGGTGCTGAGGAACAAGACGCTGGACAAACTAATGATGGAACTCAGTATCATCAGAGTAGTAGCGACAGCAGTTCTGTCAAGAATGCCAACAGTTACAAGACACGAACCAGCAGTGTCAGCACTCTTAATACTGTCTGCAGCAGTGTCGTCGCCCATAATGCACGTCATCCCGACTTTGTAGGAAAACATACTCCGGAGAAGGCATTAGACCTGGAGGAAGTGCAGATTCGAATGTGCAATGAAATGAATAAGTTACAATGGAATAAATATGCAGTGCAAATTCACCAAACGTTTCATTCGCATGCCGCGATTGTTAACCGCAAGGGAGGGCTGCCAGAAGGCGATATTGTGCTTGGACATTGGGCCGAGCGTGTAGTGGTTTAGATGTGTTATTGGTTTTGCTGTTTATTATAGATGCATTTATGTTATGATTCATAGAGGGATTTATTGGTTGGAATGTGGACATGAATACATAGATATTATTGATTGAATTAGACACTTCATAGGTACTAAGCAGTAAATTCATGCTGTTCTTTAAGAAGTCAAACAACATACCAAACATATTAGCAAGAGAAACTGGGCTTAAACTTGTCATATCCAAATAACTATTTACGCAAAAGACATTAGACCTAAAAAGTAACTATACTACACGGGCACATGCCAAGCAAAAACAAAAAAAAAATCGAACGGGCAAGATTTAAATCCGACAGTTTCCATAATTCATTATTATTTGTATCAAAGACCATTATGCATTTGCCAAACGATTGGTGTATTCTTCATAATCGTCATAGAGAGGCTTGCTTCCTGCCGACAAATCCTGCACTCTCCGATCCACGTCGTCCGCACTGCTCGATGACGTTGACGAGCTCGTCGGCGTTCGTGAGCGATGAGAGTTGGACGTCGAAGATTGTGACTCTTGATCAGCTCCTGCAGTAGGCTGAACATTTGATCCTACTGGATGGGCATGGTGATGGTGATGAGCGGCCACGAGCGAGGGCTTAAATTCTGCGCTTCTATGATGCACGCGCCTGCCTTCGACGCCGTCTTTCACAGCGGTTGTCGATATTCCAGAGAGAGTGGACGACCGTGATTCTGGTCTAGACGGGACATTTGTTGTACTCAAATAACCACTAGTGTTGGAGCCAGCAGTAGATGGCTCGGTAGGAGAATCGGAAAAATCGGCATCGTCAACGACTTCACCGGCCGAAAATGCCGACACAGGTGTCGCAAGTCCAGACGACGATACGCTTCCGGTAGATAATGGAGGCGTGGATGGCCTGTGGATCAATGGCGCTGCGAGCTGGTCGCTGGAGTTAGATAAGTCGGTGGCAGCCATTCTGTAGGATTTACGACTCCAAAAGACGCAGGAAATTGTGGCAAATCCTAGGTGATTCTGACTAGATGCTCAATATTTATAATAAGATGTGAATCAAGGAAGAAGTAGAAGGCGACGAAGAGGATTGCTTGTCGTCAGTGCGGCGTCGATCAAGTGCTTGACATTAATTTTGCTCCGCGCTTGAATGAGAGTTGTGGGGGAGGCACTATGATGCAATGCGGCCTCCCAATTAGGCAGACGATTGCGTAAAGGGACTAGCGTATCAAATTTGACATAGAACGAGCAGCAGAACTTTTTGCCCCAACCCTTAATTCAAGATCTTTCAAGCATCTCACATCTGTTGGGAGACTTCGGATAAAATATAGAGACTGAACAAAATATAGAGATTGAACAAAACACTGTTCCACGTAAGTCTACAAGCTCCTCTATAGCCACTGTGTCTCTATTGGTGGACATAGCGTACAGTGTCTTACCTAGATTATTGTAATATCGTCGTCGAGATAGGCTCATTATATATATTTAACTGATTAGCTATGTAGACAGTACCGGAACATTCCTTGGCAGCTTCCACTAGCCGATGCTGAGTGAGTTCTGTATGTCATATAAGAGGCAGTATTATTAGCACAATTGAACGAAAGATTTCCACCATCCAGATTTAATGTTGCCATCCCGATGCCAGTTGTCCCCGTTGGGAGTTTAACGACTCGTTGACCCGTATTACTTTGCTGCAGAGTTAGATATATGAATGTATGATGTGGAACTTTTTTACTTGCAGGTGCTTGTTCAACTAATTTTATCCTCAGAAGTCAAATGCTGATCCTTATAATCTTGACCGGGAAAGCATGGAAATGCATCTCATCCGACTCTGTCATGTGCGTTTACCGTCACATGGTTTGTCGATTAGGTACCTTGATTGGGTTAGTCAAACGACAAGTGATGGCGAATTGCGGCTAGGGCTTAAATAAGGCATAACCACGAAAGTCGAGGAGTTGTCGTACTATCTGCACAAACGGTTGCACCTGTTGCGGCGCAACCGTCGTCACAACCTCCCAGGGTCCATCGTGAGAAGTCCATCCGAAGAACCTTGATCAGAGTTGTCTTAAAAAAAATTCTCAATGTCGCCTCGAGACACATCAACCACGTCCTTTCCGTTCAGCTAAATTCCTCCTTTACTGGATAGGAATTTAAGCTAGGTGGAGGACTTCAGCGTTTTCCAACTCTTTTGGGTTTGTTCCTGCATTCTAGGCTGTAGTCGACATGTGCGGTATCTGTGGTATTTTACTTGCCGATCAGAAGGCTATGTGCGCGCCACAACTTCTGGAGTCGTTGCATTTTCTCCAGCACCGTGGTCAGGATGCTGCTGGTATTGTTACTTGCGGTCCTCGGGGAAGGCTCTACCAGTGTAAGGGCAATGGTATGATCAGAGATGTCTTCAATGAGCAGCGTCTGTTGGGTCTCATCGGCAATATGGGTGTCGGCCATTGTAAGTGGTTTTCTACTACATTGCACCAGTATGACATCAAGCATGCCGATTTACTGGCCTAATCTCTATCTCGGCGTCTCAGTTTGCCAATTGCGATCGGTGACTAATATCCTACCAGTGCGGTATCCAACGGCCGGTAGCTCCGCGAATGCCGAAGCACAGCCATTTTACGTGAACTCGCCGTATGGCATTATTCTTTCTCATGTATGTTTGCTGGCTACTTGGTTGTTAGCATGTTACAAGGACTGGGTCTGATATTAGTCATTAGAATGGTAACCTAATCAATGCGCCGGCTTTGAAACGGTATCTCGATCAGGATGCCCACCGACATATCAATACCGATTCTGACTCCGAGCTGTTGCTGAATGTGTTTGCCAGCGAACTCGAGAAAACAAATAAGGTTCGGGTAAACGAGGAGGATATCTTCACCGCGTTAGCTGGTGTGTTCCGCGAATGCCGAGGCGCTTTCGCCTGTGTTGGGATGCTCGCTGGGTTTGGTTTGATTGGTTTCAGAGATGCGAACGGTATCCGACCGTTGGTTGTTGGCGAACGCGTCAACGCAGACGGCTCTGTTGACCAGTTGATGGCTTCGGAGAGCGTGGTTTTGAAGGCTCTGGGTTGCCAGAAGTGGACCGACCTTCTGCCAGGTCAGGCTGTTATTATTCCCAAGGGTACCATGAAGCCAATTCTCCGCCAGGTAGCTCCTGTGCTGTCATACACCCCTGATATTTTTGAATACGTCTACTTCGCACGGCCGGATACTGTCATCGATGGCATCTCCGTTTACCGGAGTCGTTTGGCCATGGGCGATAAGTTGGCTGCCAACATTGTAAAGCGATTCGGTGGTATTGAGAACTTGAAGAAGGAGGTTGATGTGGTCGTCCCCGTTCCTGATACTTCTCGTAACGCCGCCTTACAGCTCTCGTTTACTCTTGGGCTTATCTACCGGGAAGGTTTTGTTAAGAACCGATACGTTGGGCGGACGTTCATCATGCCAGACCAGCAAGTGCGACGATCGAGTGTCCGTACCAAACTGAATGCTATGGAGCTCGAGTTCAGGGGACGAAATGTTTTGATTGTGGACGACTCTATCGTGCGAGGGACAACCAGCAAGGAAATTGTCCAGATGGCGCGCGAAGCTGGCGCGAAGAATGTCTACGTTGCCAGCTGCGCGCCGCCTATCCGGCATAACCACATCTACGGTATTGATCTTGCGGATACGAAGGAGCTTGTTGCCTACTCACGCACCGAGGCGGAGATCGCGGCTGCTATTGGCGCGGACGACGTTATTTACCAGACGCTACCTGACTTGGTTGCCGCTTGTGCAGAAGAGAATCATAATATTAAGGAGTTTGAGGTTGGCGTCTTCACGGGAGAGTACGTTACTGGCGTCGAAAACGGTTACTTGGAGCATCTTGAGGAAATCCGGTTCCAGAACGCGAGGCTGAAGAAACTGGAGAAGAGAACTAACAGCATTGGGATTGACGTCAACGGCGACGGCGAGGGGAAGGCGGAGGTTGATATTGGATTGTATAACACCGGTGATTATAGGTGACGTTGTGAAGCGCGTGGTGTCTGATGCAATGGTTGGGGTATTCCTAATTGCAGATTAGTGCTCTTCCGAGTTCTCAGGATTTGTACAGATAGCTCTTGTTTTGGTTATTGGGATTTGGTGTACGGAAAGTAAACAGATAGAAATAAGATTTGTGATAGACATTACATCATTCTTTTTATTAAATGTCATCCCTAGTACAAATTTGACAAAAGTCTTGCTGCGGGTTAGGGTCCATTATATATTCGAGAAGTGCACCTTTTTGATTTGCAATAACAGCAAATGATATGGAAGCAGAGTAACTTGGCCAGCTTGAAGTAGATTCGTCGTCGCGGAAAAGGAGCTGCTCAACAATGCCAGAGTCTCCTAGAGGCGTTCATACTCATTCGGCGTCAAGCTTGAACACGCGTAAGATAGCCACGTATGCAGTTTAAGCGATCGTAAGAAACAGCAACAGTACGAGTATGTAGGCAAGAATAATTATCAATATCCAGTTTCGGCAATTAAGCAGTACAATGCTGAACAGGACGGTACCTGATTTGCAAATTGCACGTGTCGAGGGTTCGTCGGTGGATGCAGTCGAATGTTCGACGTAAACAATGCGCTCTACTTACAAGGCTTTGCGAACATGAGCAGATGGACCTGGCCGCCTGATCGTTTACGAAGGATGGTACGAGCAGCCGCGACTGTGCGATACGAACGCAACGTGGGAATTGCGGGGCAGCGAACTTGCGCGACACCGGCCGGCGGCGGGGCATGCGCTTACTGGATATTTGAGTGTGGCGCATGCATCCGAGGCTAAGTCTGCCTCGGCCGATGGCCGTAATTCTTCACCCATCCTATTCTCTATGTTATTTAGAAAGTTAACATTATTATTCTGGGGTGAACTACCCGCAAGCGGAACAGGATCCAAGCCACACCGCTGTCCGAGACAGACGAATCATCGGATTAAACACTCCGCGGCACATGTGATCCTCGAAACGCGAATAAAAGCCACCGAGTCCACTTTCGCGCTTCTACCGTGGCTACTTGTCTTCATTCACGACTTGTATTCATTTGTCTCAGCGCGTTCGCAGCTTGCTGCTATAGCACACCAATACATGGACTCGAAAGTGTCCGCGCGCGCGGCAGCACTTGCCGGCCATCTCTCCCAGAGAGATGCGTCGGCCGAGGTCAAGGATACGTCTATCCTTGGACTTGGAAATCCAATGGCGTCTATGGCCGTGGAACGCACAAAGGCGTCATTCCCGATTCGTGAGCTCACCTATTTTCTCGATGGCGGCAAGGACGTGACCGCGGTAAAGGAGCGAATGATGACTGAGCTGGAACGTGATCCCGTTTTCCAGAACGTGGACTTTTATGATCTCTCAAAGGAACAATTACGCGAGCGTACTATGTCTAAAATTGCCAGGTTGATCCATTATATCACATCTGAGCGGGAGGAGATTTCTTACATTCGATTTTCGCTCGTTGGCCTCATCGATATGGGTCTGCTCACAAGAACAGGGTATGTAACTGTCTCCTTATTATTGTATTGACGGGTGCTAATGAAGGTGTAGTGTCCACTACGCTTTGTTCTTCGGCTCTCTGCGGGGGTCGGCATCGCCGAAACAGTTTTCGTACTGGATCTCACAAGGAGCCGCCGAGATGAAGGGCATGGTTGGCTGCTTTTGCATGACCGAGCTGGCGCACGGCAGCAACGTCGCCGGTCTCGAGACTACCGCCAGATTTGACGAGCGAACGGACGAGTTTATCATCCACACTCCACATCTCGGCGCAACCAAGTGGTGGATTGGTGGTGCGGCTCATACAGCAACACACACGGTCTGCTTTGCCAGATTGATAGTAAAGGGTAAAGATTACGGAGTCAAGTCATTTGTTGTTCCACTCCGTGATCCGAAGACATACGATCTTAAGCCAGGCGTCAGCATCGGCGACATCGGCAAGAAGATGGGTCGTGACGGCATTGATAATGGCTGGGTCCAGTTCTCATATGTCCGAATTCCACGACAGTTCATGTTGATGAAACACAGCAAAGTTGACCGTCACGGAAATGTCACTCAGCCCCCACTTGAGCAGCTTGCGTATGGTGCGTTGGTTGTTGGCCGTGTCTCAATGGTCGCCGACTCGGCTCAGATGAGCAAGCGTTTTGTGACGATCGCTCTCAGATACGCTGCCGTCAGACGGCAATTTACGTCGAAGAAGGGTGAAGTTGAGACAAAGATTTTGGATTACGCATTACATCAGCGGCGACTGCTACCGCTACTTGCTCAGACTTTTGCGATGCAGTTCAGTTCGGACGAAATGTCGGCCATGCACCGGGCATTGATGCGGAAGATTGATTCAACTGATCCTAGTGACCTGAAGGCTATGGCGGTTGTGATTGAAGAGTTGAAGGAAGTGTTCACCACTAGCGCCGGTTTGAAGGCGTTCACTACCTGGGCTTGTGCTGAGACGATTGATCAGACACGTCAGGCATGCGGTGGGCATGGATACTCTGCATATAGTGGTTTCGGACAAGCATACAATGACTGGGTTGTGCAATGTACCTGGGAGGGAGACAATAACATTCTCGCGCTTTCTGCCGGCCGCGGTCTTGTTCAGCGCTATCTTGACGTCCAAAGAGGTGCCAAAGCCCCTCCACAAACGGAATATCTCAACAAGCTCGCCAGGCTCAAGTCCGCACAGGCAGGGTCGCGCCAGATTGACTCTGTCGTGGTTCTTTCCGAAGCTTGGGAGGCTGTTGCGGCTGCTGTTGTATCGAAGGCTGGCGAATCATTCATCGCACTTATAAATAAAGGACTTACTTCCGACGAGGCATTTGAGGAGACATCACAGCAGCGCTTCCTTGCTGCTAGAATACATACTCAATGCTTCTTGGTCTTGAAGTTTTTCGACCGCATTTCCTCCTCCGGGCCGGAGATCAAACCGGTATTGACTGATCTCTGTTATCTGTATGCCATCTGGTCCATCGAGAATGACGCCGGATTATTCCTCCAAGCCGAATTCTTCACATCTAAGCAAATTGACGAGATTCGTGAACTGTGCAACTTATACTGCCGCAAAGTCCGCGAACAGGCTGTCCCAATTACTGATGCGTTCAACTTGAGTGATTTCTTCATCAACTCTGCTATCGGCAGATATGATGGCAATGTCTACGAGAACTACTTTACGCAGGTTAAGAGGCAGAATCCATCAAAGCCACAAGCTCCATATTTTGAGAACGTGATAAAGCCGTTTGTGCACAGGGTTGCTGAAGTAGAAGTTGATGCCGAGGAGTTAGACGAGGATGAGGCGTAGACGAGAGCAAATATAAAATTGTACAATTTATAATCATTGGGGCTTATGAAATCCTCACTTTTTGCATATTGGATTTAATTTCTAGTTTTGCATTATTTTCACAATATTAAATGAAATAATCTGTTCACGTGAACATTGGCGAAGCTTCGTTGGCTCGGCTCCATGGATTATACACTAATAGAATAATTGCGAGGACATCGAGACAATATCAAAGCAGCCACTTTATATATAAACATTTACTTAAGCTGCTCAGTTACTGTTAAGCAATGGCGACCTGCGTACCAATATCGGGCTTGTTTGTTGTCAAAGCTTGGTGGTTCGCCTTCGGGTGATGCGCAAGCCGACCCAGTAGGTATGATAGAGCCAGGCAGATATCCGGGTAACTAACCTCCGTAACGGCGCTACGAATCGTCATTGCTGTCGCGATATTTTGTCCAGACATCATCTTTGATTCAATTCTTCTATACGGAATATTTCAAGTCTTTTCGACACGAGAGCACGACTGCACTGATCTATTATTGATCTGACAATGGATGCCGATGATCTCGGTGCGTCGCAATGGGACGATGTCGCGACGCCGCGGCCTGTGGTCGCACCTGTGTCGCCTACAGCATCCCCTCCTCTAGATAGTAAGTCAATGCGTTCATCTCTTATTTGTGTTTATTGTTTTACTAGAATACTAATAACACTGGTGTATCAGGTAATCCCTTCTCGCCGCCACCAACGACAGAGTCGGTTCCTGACGAACTATTATCTGCAGAGCCCGACGAAGAAAATGCTCCTGCCGAAGAGGGACAACCACAACCGGAAACCTCAGCAAGCAAAAAGCAGTCTACAGCGAGCTATGCCACAGTTTCCGCTGCTGCATCCCGCGCTCGTGCGCTGCGCATGGCGCGTTCACGCAAGTCGTCATTACCTGCTGGCGCAGTGGCGCCAGAAACATTGGCGCCAGAAACGCTAGCGCATTCTGTGGTATTTGAGGACATCGATCCAGTTGCGAATCCACTAGGACCGCTCGAAAATGACCATACTCCCGAGGAAAGTAAAGAAGAGATGAACGGCGGGATCGAAATACCAGCGGAATGGAGCAATGAGCGGGGCATCCAAAGTGCTGCCGAGTCGGCTGCAGCCGCGGCCGCCGCTGCTGCGAACCCTGATGCCTCCTGGAATCAACCGACAACGTCGTCTGGTAGTGGCCAGAAACATTTACCGGTTGAGCAGGCAGCTAATCCGACGTTTGATATCGCAGTCGGGGATCCCATCAAGGTGGGCGAACTCACGTCTGCTCATACGGTATACAACGTCCGTACTCGTACGACTTCCAAGGCATTTAGGTATTTCGATTTTACTGTCACTCGTCGATACCGAGACTTCCGATGGCTGTACCATCAACTAAACAATAACAATCCCGGCGTCATTGTGCCTGCTCCACCGGAGAAGCAAGCGGTCGGTCGATTCGACGAGAGCTTTGTAGAAGGACGAAGGGCTGCGCTGGAAAAGATGTTGAACAAAATCGCGCACCATCCAGTCCTTCAGCACGACCCTGATTTGAAGATGTTTTTAGAAACTGATACGTTAAGCAGTGAAATTAAAGTCCGCGAACGACTGACAGTTGCGCAGAATGAGGCCAAGGGAAGCGGAGGCATAATGGGATCTTTGGGAGGCGCGTTTCAATTTAATGGAAAGTTTGTGGAGATAGACGAGTGGTTCGTGGATAAGCGCGCGTATATTGAAGCGCTGGATTTGCAGCTGAAGGCATTATCTCGTGCGTTGGATACTGTTATCGTCCAGCGGAAAGAGTTGGCAGATACGACGTCTGATTTTGCGAATGCGTTGACTCTACTTGGCGAGGTTGAGCTGTCGAGACCACTTGCCACTGCAATTAATGGACTAGCTGATGTTGAGCAGCGGATTAGGGATTTGCATGAACGACAAGGCTTACAAGATATGCTTACTTTGGGCGACACAATTGATGAATACGTCAGACTGATAGATTCGATAAAGACCGTGTTCAGTCAACGGCAGAAGTCGTATCTATCATGGCAGAACGCTGAGCAAGAGTTGACAAAGAAACAGCAGTATCTCGCGCGTGTTATGCGGCAAGGCAAGACCCCACCGGAGCGACTGGCCTCCATGCAGGAAGAAGTTGCTGAATACGAGCGGAGAGTATATAGTCTTCGCGTTGGTTACGACGACATCTGCAAGACTATCAAGTCGGAATTTGAGAAGTTTCAGAAGGAGAAGATCGAGGACTTTCGCTCTAGTGTTGAAACCTATCTCGAGAGTGCAGTGGAGTCGCAGAAAGAAGCTATTGAAATGTGGGAGACGTTTTACGAGCGACAAGGATTTGGCACGCCAGAGCCGCAACAAGCGTAAGAAAACAATGTAATATGGCAGCGGAAGAGAAGTTTGTCATGGATACGATCAATGCAGTTTTGTCAAGTTTGTTGTCTAGTCGTTTATGTTTGTTTACGCTGTACTATTTTTTACGATGTTACAATAGTATGCGATCAGCAGGAAGAGTTCCGCCTTTATGACGCCAACTGTAGTATGTACTATATTTACAAAATGCTTTCATATATATAATGCCGTAGCTCCATCCATTTCTATATATGTCCCGACTATCAAAACTTGTTTCAATATCTTCTGTTCCTCTTGGATTGGACTTTGGCGTTTTTATTCGGATTGTACTCGAATTCGTCGAAGAGATCAGTAAGATCGTCGAACGCATTGACTGGCTCATCTTCGAACTCGCGGTCCTCTGCCTTCCTAGCATCGGCTTCCTTGGACGCAGCAGCCTTAATAGCTTCATCTTCGACCTCCTTGTCCAGAACCTGCTGCTGCTGATTGTATCGCTGATTAAATCGCCACATTCGGCCACCAGCCTCGGACTGAACAGCCTGTAATCCCTTGATAGTAGGGTTCCACAGTGGATGCAATCGCTGATCTCGTAGATAACGCCATTCAATTCTAGGGAACGGCGACTGTCGGACATATGTTGAACCGTCCGTCAACTCCACTGTGCAATCAAACTTATAGTATACGGCGGGCCGTGTCTCGCCAAATCTGTGTTTTCGCTTCGGTAGCTTATCTGTTAGAACTGACTGGTTCGCAGTGTTCAATTCATATGGATTTGGCGCTGCATAATTTCGTCGCTGGCAGGGGTTATGTGGGGATGCGGATGTTACGCCAACTGCTATTCGCTTTAAAACTGGCGAAGTTGCTATGCCGCCTGCAAAACCAAGTACAGGACGTGCTCTTGCACTGGTTGGTAATACCATTGTGTATGTGGGGATGACGCAGAGTGTAGAGCCGCTCGTGTGGATTGAACTGAAATTTTCGGGTCTGATCAAAATTTGAATGTCGCGATGCGCTCTGTGCTGGACGAGTGTCTACGAATAATGCACTGAGTTTAACAGCGCGTGGAGAACGTACTATTCACAGTCATTCCACTCAGCACGTGACTCTGCATGTGCGGCACTGTCAAAAGCTCCGGCCGCCAAGTTCGAGAAACAATGAACTTTTTCTCTTTTACTCTCCCCCGAACGATACACGACCACAGTACGCAATACCATCGTGCAACGAAGGCGGATAGTCGTGATTTCACGCTTTTATGCATACTTGAACGTCGCCGCCAGCCACACCCTTGGTCTTTTTGCCGTCGTCATGGCCCGAGGTTCTACTGCGAAACGAGCAGCAGCCGCCGGGATTGGCAATGGCATAGGCACAGCGGGAGGGTCGGCCAGTAGCTCGTCTGCGTCACTAATTACCGCAGCGGCTGCGTCGAATTCGCGGACTGATCACAGTAGTTCCCCTACTCCTGACACCTGCAAACGTCCGATTCCTCGGCCAGCTAGTCCATTGGCGCGTGAGAAGACATCGTCACCGGTATCCCTCGCTGTCCAGCCTACCACGAGTTCGAAATCAGAAGCCGTTGAGACTGCATCTACTGCTCTTACCCTTGCTCAATCACCGTATCAACAAGATCTATCAGTCGAGTCGTCGTCCAGGTCTCTTCGCAAGGCGCCGTCTTTTTACAATGATCCTCATGACAGCAACAATAATTCGAGCACTCATACATCAGGGCTAACACAAACAACAATCTTGCCACAACATGCGTTGATTGATTCGCTTACGATATTTATCTTAATAATTCAATTTCCCAATTTGATAGTGTCGTTCGTGCATCTCTTGTTCGCATGCCTCACCTTCGTGCCTCCGACTTCTTCACCGTCGTCTTCGTCGCTGATTTCGTCATTGACACACGCGACGCCTGCTTCGCCGAGCTTGCTGACGATATTCTTTGCGGATATCACGGTTGCCGTTGTTTCGATTTTCTTCCTCCCCCGAATGCGCTCGATCATGGTAGATCTAGGATCGGCTGTAATTGCGTCAGCGCTAGGTGGTGGGGGGTCCAAGACTGCAATTTATTGCACATCATTATTGGGATTGGCACGGATGGTTCGACATTCGTTGCTCTTGATCAGACGTGGCACCTTACCACCGCCAGTGTCAATGACTGCCCCCGCCGTTGTCGCAATGTCGTCGGTATCAGAAAGTGTCTCGCCGCCAGCGCCTCAGTACTATCTCGCAACTGGCACGTCTGCGGTTCCGCGTACATGGGACCTACTGTACGGTTCAGCCGGTTGGCTGAGTCAGGCAATTGCAGTTCACATCATCGGCCAAAGTCTTATGCATTCGATTCGACGCATGTTCCTAGAGCATGAGAACCGGCTGAGTTCGATGCCGGCTGCGTCGTCGTCTCCTGGAATATTAAGTGATAGCTATGGAATCGATTGTGAAGCTGGCGCGTACCAGAGTCTGCAACAGACGCAATCGCCCGCGTCGTTACTGTCACAAAATGGCGCTGCTGCAGCAAATATGAAAAAGAAAAAGAAAGCAGGGACTACGGGGCGTCATCAGCAGCAGTCGCTATGGTCAGCTTTGGCAAACACTTTGGTTCTAGCTTCCAGGGAATCGAGTCAGCCGCATTACGACATGCTGACGTCTCTTAACGATCATGCTCAAAATGGTGAGAACCAACAAGAGAATGGTAACCAGTCGTTGCTGTCGTCCTTAATTTCGGACGACTATTCTGCCTCGACTGGATTGGGTTACAGACCGTCGGCGATGGAGCCGGCGTTGTATAGTTGTGTACGATATATTCTAGAAAGCGAGGTTGCTTTTGAAATCATGCCGGGTCAGGCTGTTGCGCCGGTGTCAGCGCCAGTGCCATCTCAGTCTGTTGGTGCACTGCAGGAACACGCGTCATCGTCCATATTGCCGCTTTCTTCGTCGCTGGTACCTTCTATTTTCTCGCATCAGGATCCGAGACAGCTTGTGTCCGGAGCAGGGACACATAATGCGGAGGCATCGTTGTATGTTGGAGTTTCTGTGCGTGTGAACGGCATTCTATGGCCAGAAGTGTCAGTGCAAACGATTGTTCCAAGATTGCATCGCACTGCAATTACGTCTTCACAAAACGATCCGGATCCAACTGTCCAGCTACTAGAAGATGCTGTCGCTGATGAACCGACAGCGTTGAATAGTAGTCTGGTACTGCAAGATACTTTGGAGGAGTTCGCTGAAACATTACTCGTGGTCTCTGGGCTTACGCCGATTACTGAGTATGAGATTGAAGTTTGCAAGACGTTTAAGAATGGAAGACAGGTTACCATTTGTCGAACAAATATATGCACGTCTCCTAAAGATCGTATGTTGATGTTCTTGGGTTATTGTGTGATAAGTAGCTAAACGCCTTTTTTAGCATCCGGCGTGTCATCCCAACAGCACCCGCCTTCTCGGCCACTCTCCCCGGTCACGACTCTTCTCGATACATTGTGTACGACCAATTCCACACTTACGGAGGAAAAACAAAAGCTCAAGCGGTCGCGTCGTGATCACTCCAAGCACTTATCGGCGCTACGGTCGGAAATTGACTCGTTGAAAGCACGACTTGGCGCTGGCGACAAAGGGGACGAACGTGCGTGGCGGCGCGTTCTCGCGCTCCGAGAATCTGTCCGACGGACTGAGGAAGAAATTGAGAGTTTCTCGCAACGCACGGAGGAACTTGAGCGCGAAGAGAAGGAAGTTAGCTCTGGCATGGCCAGCCGGCGGGCAGAGTGGGAGGCGAAGATGCAAGAGCTCGAGGGCTATGAATCTGACCTCCGTGCGAAGAAGGAGCAAGCAGGACGGAAAGAACGGGCATTACATGCTGATGAAGTTGCGATTCAGAGTAAACGGGACAAACTCGCGGCGCGTCATCGTAAGCTGATGGCAGACTTTCATCGCGCGGATCAAGAGCGTCGAACAGTTTGGGAACAGGAATTTGCGAGACGGAAGTTGCAGCGGGAAAAGCTTGCGGAGCGTCGGCAGGCTATTGAGGAGGAGTTTTCCAACGCGATTACTAAAATGGAGAAAGGAATTGATGATATCCGGGAACGTACGAGCGGTACTTGGCAGTCAGTTTCGTTGTTGGACGAGGCTGCGAGTGCGACATCTGGAGCTGCGGCTACTTCTTCGTCCCTGACCACTCAGGCACCGGTTGGCACTCCGGCTGCGGCGCCCGACTTGACGGCATCGCCTTAGGCTTGGGGGGTGGGTTTTGTTTGCAATGCGTGTTTGATATTGATTTTGTTATCATCACTGTTTTAGAAATTTGGATTTTGTTTAATGTGTGTATCAGTATTTGTGCGTAAAAGTGTATTGTAAATATAATGATATTCAGCCTACTGTACAATGTTTACTGTCCAACTTGATGCCGTATATTACTTACATTAGTCTAATATGCATTATTTATCTTCTTTCGATGGCGTAGGTGATATTTGCGGAGAGATAGCGGGTCTTGAGTCTGTTCTGATTCGTGGACGACGCGCTTGAAGGTGCGAGAGAAGTACACTAATGCCGGGCTAATTTCCGCGCTGTCAGGTGATACATCATTTCCAATCTCTTGTAGTTCTTTATCAAAATCTATCCGTTCAACTTCGCCGACCCAGATTTCGTGATCACGAACTGTAAAGCAATGTTGTGTGCGACAGTCCAGTCTTGCGAAAGCAACGGCGTGGGCATCATTGATCTGGGAATCGTGCTTGTGATCGTGTGCGTGTATGGTCGTGTGATTCAGCATTGGGGTGTTATATGGCTCGGGCGACCTCGGGAACCAGTCGACGTCGAGGATCTCGACTTGGTCGCCTTCCTGGATATGCTGGATGTCTTCATCTTGGTCTTGTTGTGGCGGTGCTCCAGCGGGACCGGCGAAACCGCGGGCGATTTCCTCTGCACCGTAGACACCGGATAGGAGATTGACACTGAACCTGCCGGCGTCGTGCATCAACTTGGACGTACTTGATGGCACTCGCAAATTGAACGTGACAAGCGGCGCGCCGGGTGGGGACACGGATAAAGAAGTCAGGGATGACACCGTGGCGGCTCGGGCGTGTACGCCAGAGGCTGCGGTGATCACCACCAGGGGTGCGGCATGCCGTGAGAAGATGGCTTTGTATTGCGAGACGAAGGTCGAGAACGGCGTGTCGTGGAGTGTGTGGATACTCCTTTCCACATGACATGCTCCAAATCGCACAGCAGACAGAGCAAGCCGACCAGTGTGCCGGGGGCTTATCGGCGACGCAGAGGATGGCGGCATGCTCTGTTCGCGAGTCTTCTAGATAAAACGAATGGCTTTGATCCGTTTTCGGTGTCTTTCTTTTCTTTTTCGAAGCGTGGCTAATCGGTCGTGCCAGTAGAAAATGATTTAATTACCTTAATTTGTATTTTATCGAGTTAAAAATTTATGCCGAGCGCGTCGTTTACGTGATGCCACAGACGTGCAGCGCCGCGAATTGTGCGGCTAATTTGGCTACCCCGTACTTGGCGCGGATCCCATTTTTGATGGGAAACAAGTAATTTGTCAATTGTTGTCTCTGGGTGCGACTGGACTCGCGCCACGAGATCCAGAAATTACATATTCTTTTTTAATGCACAAACCCGCGTACTGGCGAATGGACATGGCGTCACAATCCCGTGCAGTAGATACGATTTTGCAACTTGCAGGGGGGCAGATGGGCAAGTTTTGCGGACGAAGGAACGGCGCAAAGTTTTTTTAAGTACATTTTTTTTGCCCGCCCCGCCCCCCTGGACATTTATTATTGCTTGTTCCGTCATGCAATAAGCAAAAGGCAAGCAACGATACCAAAATAGACAGTGACATGTTTCAGTTCTGTCAATTCCAAGACCATGCTAGACACTGTTTCTTAGTCAAAAGCGGTGCTAGCACGTGTCCTGAAATCAACACTGTGGCTGTCAAATTGCTGCCTATCATAGCTGCATTCGCAAAACGAAACTAAACGATGCAAGTAGTAGCACTTCCACCCCTTCTCTCCGCTTTTTGCGTCAGGTGTTTTAGACTTCGCGTGAATCCAATGCAAACCACTAGCATGCATGAAGAAAATATAATTTGCGACAGGTCATCTTTGCATCCGTATCGGCGTACAGCTCACTCGTCTGCGAATCTTTGTCTTTAAAGCCAGTTAGACATTTCTGCAGTGTGCGGAAAGAACAGCCTCAAGTTCACAACTTATGACAGGCATATGGGCGATATTTGATATGCATTACTAATCGAGTGACGCATCTGTATGGTCGCAACTAAGCTTGTTTTGTACATGGAGCTCATGCCAAGGACATATCGGTCCTGTGCAAAGCTCCCCCACATGAAGCCGGGGTGTTGAGCCGCATATGCTACCGGAATGGACAAGGACCCACTGAATTCAGGCGACTGATGTAGCGCTGCCCATAGAGCTGAAAGATTATAGCAGACCTTCTCGTCGAATTAAAAGCCTTAAGATATATATATATATATATATAT